>CM059327.1:13841717-13844217 GCA_030340685.1 Protosalanx chinensis
GGGAGAGCTTTAAAGACCAGAGGAGGAGCGACCAGGCAGACAGGCTTCACGTGTACAGACCTGTATGTCAACACAAAACAATCACACACGTGTGAACAGGCACACGCCTCAAACACACCCCAGCTGAACACGCCTGAAACACACCCCAGCTGAACACGCTTCAAACACACCCAGCCGAACAGCTGAAAGCCTCAGCACTCACCTGAGCTGCACACAAACCTGACAAACCTGCAGGTTCAGTCACCTTTAGGGCACAGAGAGAGTGTGTGTGTGTGTGTGTGTGCTGACACTGTCCAACACTGTTTGAACAACTTTAACAAAGTGCTGAGCTGTCAGTCAGCATAGTGGGTGTGTTCGCTAGTTAGCCCCGCCCTCGTACGATGGGCTTGTCACAGAGAGGCTGTGGAGCCACACCAGCATCACCACACCTTCAGCTGCCCTCTCATCCATCACCACACCTTCAGCTGCCCTCTCATCCATCACCACACCTTTAGCTGCCCTCTCATCCATCACCGCACCTTCAACTGCCCTCTCATCCATCACCACACCTTCAGCTGCCCTCTCATCCATCACCACACCTTCAGCTGCCCTTTCATCCATCACCACACCTTCAGCTGCCCTCTCATCCATCACCACACCTTCAGCTGCCCTCTCATCCATCACCACACCTTCAGCTGCCCTCTCATCCATCACCACACCTTCAACTGCCCTCTCATCCATCACCACACCTTCAGCTGCCCTCTCATCCATCACCACACCTTCAGCTGCCCTCTCATCCATCACCACACCTTCAGCTGCCCTCTCATCCATCACCACACCTTCAACTGCCCTCTCATCCATCACCACACCTTCAGCTGCCCTCTCATCCATCACCACACCTTCAGCTGCCCTCTCATCCATCACCACACCTTCAGCTGCCCTCTCATCCATCACCACACCTTCAGCTGCCCTCTCATCCATCACCACACCTTCAGCTGCCCTCTCATCCATCACCACCAACAACAACAACAACACTACTCTGACAATGAGGATGGTAAGAAGTATGAATTCAAGTCTGACTAGAAATATGGGTGTGAGTTTAGATGGCAGCCATGATGCAAATGAATTGACTAATAGAAGAAATCTGTGGGAACGATGTGTGTGTGTGTTCCTGTGTGTTCCTGTGTGTTCCTGTGTGTGTGTGTCCCTGTGTGTCCACTGTGTGTGTGTGTGTCCCTGTGTGTGTGTCCCTGTGTGTGTGTTCCTGTGTGTGTGTGTGTGTCCCTGTGTGTGTGTGTGTCCCTGTGTGTGTGTCCCTGTGTGTGTGTGTGTTCCTGTGTGTGTGTGTGTCCCTGTGTGTGTGTCCCTGTGTGTGTGTGTGTTCCTGTGTGTGTGTGTGTGTGTCCCTGTGTGTGTGTGTGTCCCTGTGTGTGTGTGTGTCCCTGTGTGTGTGTCCCTGTGTGTGTGTGTGTTCCTGTGTGTGTGTGTGTCCCTGTGTGTGTGTCCCCTGTGTGTGTGTGTGTTCTGTGTGTGTGTGTGTGTGTCCCTGTGTGTGTGTGTGTTCCTGTGTGTGTGTGTGTCCCTGTGTGTCCCTGTGTGTGTGTGTGTTCCTGTGTGTGTGGTCGTGTGTGGTCCCTGTGTGTGTGTGTGTCCCTGTGTGTGTGTGTGTTCCTGTGTGTGTGTGTGTGTGTCCCTGTGTGTGTGTGTGTCCCTGTGTGTGTGTCCCTGTGTGTGTGTTCCTGTGTGTGTGTTCCTGTGTGTGTGTGTGTGTGACCTGCCTGGCCCTGGACAAGGTTGCTCCTCTCCAGCTCTGAGCCCCAGCTCTCTGTTCTCTCTATGCTGTCAGTGAAGCAGAGCAGCAGCAGCATATGTCTAAAACAGCTGCTGTTATTATGGCCCAGCCACACATTACTGATGCACACACTTTCACCTGAGGGAGGGGAGAGGGAGGGGGGAGAGGGAGGGGAGAAGGAGGGAGACTATCCACACATTAACCTGTAATAACTGTTATCACCAAAAACAGGAGATTACATGTATGGTACAGATAACCTGTCGCTTAAGAAGTGGATTCAAAGATGTTTGCACCCGATAAATGACTAGAATGTTAGCTAGCTGTATTTCTGAGCACCTGTCTGTTCGGAGTGTTCTAGGGAAGATTCAATACATGAGAACTGCTCTTCATTCACATGAGTGGAGAGGACAGAGAGGAAGTGGATCCTCCTTCACACAGCCTGGAGAAAAAACTATTCTCAGCTTCCTGATATTACTCTCAGAGTGAATCAGCCAATTACATTGGTTCTGAACTCTGTAATCAAATATTCCCGCTGTGTATATGTATTTTTCCATTTGTTACTTGCTAATTGATGTAACGTAATAGCACAAGGGTAATAATAATGGAGAAAAAAAGTTCACTGGATAAATTGATCAAATGTTGCTCACTTAGTAATTCACATGAGTCAGTTCCTCTGGCCTCTGGCCTCTGTGGGAGGCTGATGAGGCTGACAGTGAGTCAGATTGAGCC
>CM059327.1:13849217-13861717 GCA_030340685.1 Protosalanx chinensis
CGGGAAAATAAACGGAGGTGTTCTGAGACACAAGCCGTGAGGGTGAGAAGGTGGAGAACAACAGAATCAATCCCAAGTGGATCTTTGATGAAACATGTGCTTGGACTTGACCTGGATATGAGTGTAACTGGAGGAGGCTGGGCTGCAGGGAAGAGGCCGGGAAACAGGACACCAAGTGTGTTGATCCTGTGGAGCTGGACCAATGGGATTCCAGAGAGGTAGAGCTGGACCAATGGGATTCCAGAGAGGTAGAGCTGGACCAATGGGCTTCCAGAGAGGTAGAGCTGGACCAATGGGCTTCCAGAGAGGTAGAGCTGGACCAATGGGCTTCCGAGAGGTGGAGCTGGACCAATGGGCTTCCAGACTGGACCAATGGGCTTCCAGAGAGGTAGAGCTGGACCAATGGGATTCCAGAGAGGTAGAGCTGGACCAATGGGATTCCAGAGAGGTAGAGCTGGACCAATGGGCTTTCAGAGAGGTGGAGCTGGACCAATGGGCTTCCAGACTGGACCAATGGACTTCCAGAGAGGTAGAGCTGGACCAATGGGATTCCAGAGAGGTAGAGCTGGACCAATGGGATTCCAGAGAGGTAGAGCTGGACCAATGGGCTTTCAGAGAGGTGGAGCTGGACCAATGGGCTTCCAGACTGGACCAATGGGCTTCCAGAGAGGTAGAGCTGGACCAATGGCCTTCCAGAGAGGTGGAGCTGGACCAATGAGCTTCCAGAGAGGTGAAGCTGGAAGCTGGCTTCTAGAGAGGTATGACATGTCTGCTAACTACACTGCCAGGATCACACAGGGTCACAGCTACCTTGACCTCTGACCCCCTCCATGCTTCAGAGGTGGACAGTGACCGGACCAGACGCCGTGAGGAGGAAGAGAAAAGAAGTGATGAGAGAAAAGAGGAGAAAAAAAGGGTTGAAATGAAAAGAAGAGCTGGAGAAGAAGGAGCAGAGAGAGAGAGGAGTGGTGGAGGAGTTAGAGGAGAGGTTTGCTAGTCCCAGAAGACTCTGATAGCCTTTAGCTATGACGACCAGCCCCTGAAAAGGCCATGTCCCACAAGAGCCTATCTTGGGGATTTGAAATGCCAGCCCATCAGTCTGGCCTTTGAACAAGCTCACCTTATCTAACTGTTATTGGTCCCTAGAGAGCTTTAGGGAAGGGACTGACAGGCAGCCATTCTTATTGGACAAATTTCTTGTGAGACATTCATTATTTTATCTCTCCCCCCCTTCCTTCCTTCACTACTTTCTCCAATTTCACTCCTCCTACCATCTCTTTCTCTTCCTCTCTCGCTCTCTCTTTCTCTTTCCCTCTCTCTCTCTGTGTGTGTCTCTCTCTCTTCACCGCCCCTACCACTCTCTCTCTCTCTCTCTCTCTCTCTGACTGTGTCTCTCCCCCCTACCCTGTTCAGTTAGCTGGTACTAAGGTCTCTCTAACCCAGATCTTCAGAGATCCTCTTGTCTAGACACCAGCCCAGAGGGAGCAGAGTGCAAGGCTAGCTGGCATGAACACCATCTGCCAAGCTGACCCCACATTGCTGTGGGACGGTCTAACCTGGAAACACATCCCCTTTGGAAAGTCATTCTGGCTGTGGTGGCTCCAGTTGTTGCATAGCAACATATGATGCATACCATATGGGTATGGAGTGTGATTAAAAAGATTTGTGGGTTTGTGTATGTGCATAATATGTGCATATAATCGGATGTCTTGTTCCATCCTTCCTGAACCTCACTCACTCACTTGCGGTGAATCTTTTCCCTCCGAACTCTCCTTCTGTCTCTTGTCATAGTTGCTGATGCAGCTGCAGCCTCTGATCAGCTGCTCTTCCTTGGTTCCATGTCCCGTCTCCCCTTCACACAACTCAGTCCCAACCTTAGTCCCAGCATCCAGCCACATCCCTGGGGCCCTGGCCTTTACTAGCTCTAGGCTCCTGGCCAAAGGCCCCCAGCCCCCCAGCCAGCCCCCCCTGCCCCCCCCCAGCCCCCCAGCCAGCCCCCCCTGCCCCCCCCCAGCCCCCCAGCCAGCCCCCCCTGCCCCCCCCCCCCCAGCCCCCCCAGCCAGCCCCCTGCAGGCAGACTTCCCCAGTCCGTAAATCCAGTCCTGATTGCTTCCCTTTCCTCCACTTTATCTGCCCAGGATGGAACTCTTCCAAGCATCCCATAATACACACACACACAGAGGTGACCCACTTCAGTCCACACACACACACATCTTCATGCCTTAGACATAAGCATATTTAATTGATTCCTGACACGAGTCGAGATAACATGAGAACCATCCAGAAGGACACAGCAGGCGTGGACAGACATGGGGGGGGGGGGGGGGGGTCGATGGTCCCTCTCTGAATCTGACACACACACACACACATTATCTGTGCTGCGTTCATGAACATTCCCCTTGTGACTGGCATTAAGGAGGTTCTTCAAATGAAACTGTTGTTCCGTGCTAAAGGGCTAAAAGGATGGTGATTCTAAATTGATACAATTAACTATGAAGAATGCTTAACTATGTGTGTGGGTGTGTGAAAGAGAGGCGATGCATGTATTTTGTGTGTGTGTGTGAGTGTGTGTGTGAGTGTGCGTGTGTGTGTGTGTGAGTTAACCCCCCAGTGTGTAGAGTGCAGCGAGGAGGGAGAGCCACTTGCTGCCAGCACCAGCTGCATTCTTTCATATCTCCATCAGTAGCTTGGCAACACAGGGGGTGCCCCACTGCCCCAGATCTTAGTGAAAGAAGCCCAGAACCTCTCCAGAGCCCCACGAGACCCCCCCACCCCCCCAACACCCCCAACACCCCCACCCACACAGCCTCTTTCAGGCCAAACTGCTTTAGAAAAGAGTCACAACCACCAACACTCCGGATGATTCAAACTTTCTCTTTCTCTGTTTACCATCTCTCTCTCACCCCCTTTCTCTCTCTCCCTCCCTCTCCCTCTCTCTCTCCCCCTCTCCCTCCCACTCTATTGGCTATGCATTTGGAAATCCCACCATGTAAAGCTATAAACTGGTGCTACTCAGATGGTGTGTAGGCTGTATTATGAGTTATGAAAAGGATATTAAGACAAATTAGTGTTTGCCTCAAGTAATGTAGGGTTAGCACTGGCTGAACTCAGCTTCAGACAGGATGCCCTTGAGAGACATGGCCAGAGCAGTAACAGTTTTCACATGCTGGGGGGCAGGGCTGCCAGCTCTGTAACTAAGCTCACATGTTCTTTCAAGTCAAATAAAGGTCTACTGTGTTACTTGGGTGGCTCGGGAGTTTCAAACGTATTTCTACTAAACAGAAGGTGCGCGTGCTCACCACGTCCAGGTCCTGGGACACTCTGCGTCTGCGCAGCTCCTCCATGCGGTCGTTCACCTCGTTGAAGCAGGTGTTGTAGTACTCAGAGTACTCCTGAGCAAGGTCATCGATGTTCCCCAGAGAACCGTCCTGAAGGAAAGGAGAGGGAACACAAGGAACCACTGGTTAACGTCCGCGATTCCACAATTCACGGGAAACAAATGCAGGTAGAGATCCACACGTGTGGAACCGTAAGAGAGAGACGAGCGCATGAGTGAACGACACAGCACAGAAGAAAACTGACGTTGTAGCATTCCATCCAGACGTCAAGGTCGGCTCTCCTTCAGGAGGCAGCCTTGACAACTCCACTGTACACAGTGTCATACCACGAGAGTGAGTCTAACACCGCACACCCTCCCCCTGTCCCTGAACCCTCTCCTCAGACACCTCTCTCTCCTCCCGCCTCCTTACTCCTCCAGGCCAGGAAAAGGAGTTTGATACAAATAAAGACCATAACAAGCTCTCTCTCTCCATCTGCCCCCGGCTCCAGACTGCGGTGTAATGAAGATACTGCCACAGACTCTTGTTATTAGCAGCGTGGGCCAGGCGCCAGCTTAGCAGGCGGGTGCACCGCTACAATCGAATCTCTCACCTGCCACTTCCTCCCCCTGAGCCAGTGGGGGGGGGGCATGCATGTCACACCTGGACTTTCAGTGAGTCTCACTCCAATAAATCCTCCTCTGAGTACCATCATTATGATGCCAATGAATCTAGACAATATACATTTAGACCGAAAATGCATTAGAACACAATTCTGCAGCCAAAATATATCGTTTTTCCTTCAATAAATATTCTAAAATTAGAATTACTAACTACTATGGCAAACCATGACATCTCCCTAGGTTTTATTTTATTTCTAATCAGTGGTGGCCTTTAAACTGCTATGACATTGTGCAACCCCAGTAACCCAAACACAGTCTTCCTGCTCTTGTGCTCTCCCTCAACCCCCCTCTTCCTGCCTTTGTGTGGAGCTGTGTGTTTGGGATAGAAGGAGGAAGTGAATTCCAAATAAGAAAAGGCCTTACTCTGCGAAATCCACCTCAAACACCTCACAGACACGACTAGGAGGGATAAGCCTGGATGAAGTTTCAGAATTGCAGGCTGAAGCACAAAGTACCACAAGTGCTGAAGAGATCCACTATCCCTGGTTAGATTCCCAGTTCCTTCATCCAGAGACTGGTTCCTGGTCCCTCACTGCCCTGGTCCCTCCCTGCCCTGGTCCCTCACTGCCCTGGTCCCTCACTGCCCTGGTCCCTCACTGCCCTGGTCCCTCACTGCCCTGGTCCCTCCCTGCCCTGGTCCCTCACTGCCCTGGTCCCTCACTGCCCTGGTCCCTCCCTGCCCTGGTCCCTCCCTGCCCTGGTCCCTCCCTGCCCTGGTCCCTCCCTCCTCTGGGTCCCTCCCTGCCCTGGTCCCTCACTGCCCTGGTCCCTCCCTGCCCTGGTCCCTCCCTGCCCTGGTCCCTCCCTCCTCTGGGTCCCTCCCTGCCCTGGTCCCTCCCTGCCCTGGTCCCTCACTGCCCTGGTCCCTCCCTGCCCTGGTCCCTCCCTCCTCTGGGTCCCTCACTGCCCTGGTCCCTCCCTGCCCTGGTCCCTCACTGCCCTGGTCCCTCACTGCCCTGGTCCCTCCCTGCCCTGGTCCCTCCCTCCTCTGGGTCCCTCCCTGCCCTGGTCCCTCCCTGCCCTGGTCCCTCACTGCCCTGGTCCCTCCCTGCCCTGGTCCCTCCCTCCTCTGGGTCCCTCACTGCCCTGGTCCCTCCCTGCCCTGGTCCCTCCCTGCCCTGGTCCCTCCCTCCTCTGTGTCCCTCCCTGCCCTGGTCCCTCACTGCCCTGGTCCCTCACTGCCCTGGTCCCTCCCTCCTCTGGGTCCCTCCCTGCCCTGGTCCCTCACTGCCCTGGTCCCTCCCTGCCCTGGTCCCTCCCTCCTCTGGGTCCCTCACTGCCCTGGTCCCTCACTGCCCTGGTCCCTCCCTGCCCTGGTCCCTCCCTCCTCTGGGTCCCTCACTGCCCTGGTCCCTCCCTCCTCTGGGTCCCTCACTGCCCTGGTCCCTCCCTCCTCTGGGTCCCTCACTGCCCTGGTCCCTCCCTGCCCTGGTCCCTCACTGCCCTGGTCCCTCACTGCCCTGGTCCCTCCCTCCTCTGGGTCCCTCACTGCCCTGGTCCCTCCCTGCCCTGGTCCCTCCCTCCTCTGGGTCCCTCACTGCCCTGGTCCCTCCCTGCCCTGGTCCCTCACTGCCCTGGTCCCTCACTGCCCTGGTCCCTCACTGCCCTGGTCCCTCCTCTGGGTCCCTCACTGCCCTGGTCCCTCCCTGGGCAGGTAGGACGGATGGGTGGCCATGTTTGAATAATCAGCAGTTGTTGTTGTGTTGGGTGCCAGTCACCCAGCTGGCAGTGAATCACCATGCAGAACCTGAACAGTTTCTCTCAGTCTCTGCTGTCTCCCAGTGGGCTCTGAACAGCCCCCAGTATCTGTGCCAGTCTCTCATGAATGGACCACTGTGGGGTGTGTGAGCCACACACACACTGGCTAGAGAGAGGGGCTTCTTCAGAGATGGCCCCTGTTCAGCATGAATACACACCCGGACGTTGGCGCGCGCACACACACACAAACACACACACACACACCGGGGACTTTCAAAACAAACCAGTCTGAGCCAAGACAACATAATGGCCGTGCCTCAGTGGATCGGATCCATCTATATCTCATGACTGGAAACATCTAGAAACATTCCACTGTAACTGCCACCTAAACCCAAGCTGTGGCCTCCTCCCTAACTCAATAACCCCGCCTCAACCTTCCACACTCAGATTCACTGAGTCAAAGTCCAGCTTGTTCAGATCTGGATCCTGGTGTAGAGACTCTATCCAGGACAGATGCTTCGAGATGCTGGAGCAGCCCAGTGGGAGTCTGGGAGGGAACATGCTTTACTGACATTCTCCTAACATTCCACTGCGGGAGAGCAAGGGACAGATGGAGGGAGGGAGAGAGAGGAGAGACAGAGACGGAAAGAGGGGGAGACAGAGAAAGAGACAGAGGGAGAGAGAGACAGAGGGAGAGGGAGAGAGAGGAACGTAGAGAGAGAGAGAGACAGACAGAGAAGAGAGAAAGAGAAAGCGAGAGAAAGACAAAGGGAGACAGAGAGATGGAGAGAAAGAGAGGGAGAGAGAGAGAGATGGAGAGAAAGAGAGAGAGAGATGGGGAGAGAGAGAGAATCAAAGGCACGCTAGCTAACAAGCACCGGGAGTGTTTATTAAGCATGAACATGGCGTGACTGAGACTGTCTGTCCACATGATGGATCTGGAGACGGAGAGAAAGAGAGAGTGAAAGAGACAAGGAGTCTGATACAGTATCGTGACTGATTAGACTGGAGGAATCTCTGATTAGAATGACTTCACATCGTGGAATGAGCTGAGGGAACTGCATCTGGTGTCGTACAGCGTTCAACGACAAGAAACATCTTCTATTCTATCAGTTCCAGACTTTAATCTCATCATCATTTTTTTATCATATTTTGAGCTGGAGTGTGTTTGTGTGCATGCCTAGAACTTCCTTTGCCATGAGCTCATCTAGCTTCTGCATAGCTCGCCTCAAACTGGGATTCCAACCAGAGCACCTCTCCACCCCCCCCCCCCACCCCCCCCCCCCCCCCACCCCCCAACCCCCCAAGGCCCTATCTAAAGGCTCCACATGAGTAATCCAGCCCTGATGGCTGAGTGACTCAGCGTCATACTGCCTCAAACAAAACAGCTACAGAGACCCACAAAGAGACTAAACCCCACACTTACAAACAAAACACAGAGCCTTCGGTGGGTGTGTGTGTGTGTGTGTGGGAGGACTTATGAAACGACACGGGCTGTTCCTGCGCATGCGATGGTCACACACCCTGTGTATACACAACGCTGACACAGTGCTTGTGTCACATTCAACAGCATGATCAGTGGACAGAACAGGCCTTAAAGACAAAACAACCTGACCAACACAAGAGAACTAAAACTCAGGGATTTATTGCTTTGTACTCGCTCCTCAACAAACATTTCTGGTCCCAAATAATGTTTGTTGACATCCTGTTCAGCTGCATTGTGTCAGACTCTGAAATTTGTAACAACATGTTGGGACTGGTCCAGTCAAATCTTCTACAAAACTTTACAAAGGGACACTTTTTGCTATTATTGCTCGACATTAAAAAGTTACCACAGAACATGTCCCAGACCAAAAACAAAGCTATATTTAAACTCCTACCATATTTTCTTCCTTCTCATTTGTCTTGAGAAACCGCGACCAACAATTGGCGATATCATCTAATGAAAACATGGCAAGATGCCAAACCTGTGTCACAGGGAAAGGTCCTCTGTATGGTCAGAATGAAGATCATCTGAGGGCTTCAAAGTGAAGGTAACCTGGGCTGTGAGCCAGATGAGGGGGGGGGAAACGACCTTGGGACCCGCTGACCCCAACCTAGTAAATCAATTAGCCGGAGCATTCCTGTCATTCTGACCACCCTGGATCCTGTGGACCAGTAAGGAGCTCCTCCAGTCTCCATGGCTCAGAGACACACAGGGCAGCTCTGGGTACTGACAGCCCTCCAGACACACAGGGCAGCTCTGGGTACTGACAGCCCTCCAGACACACAGGGCAGCTCTGGGTACTGACAGCCCTCCAGACACACAGGGCAGCTCTGGGTACTGACAGCCCTCCAGACACACAGGGCAGCTCTGGGTACTGATAACAGACACACTGACAGACACACTGACAGACACACTGACAGACACACACTGACAGACACACACTGACAGACACACACACACTGACAGAGACACACTGACAGACACACACTGACAGACACACACTGACAGACACACACTGACAGACACACACTGACAGACACACACTGACAGAGACACACTGACATCTAAGCTATGTTAGAAACATAATAATGTTTCCTATGATTTGTCAATTTTTGGGGGGGACAATGTTTCATGGTCATTGCTGCATTTACCAAACATATATTTCTATCTGGCTGCTATAACCCAGAAGCCCGCCAAACATGCAGAACGTTCAAGAGCGCCGATTCATTCTGAAATGTTCTATGAACCACTTCCCTTATCTCAGAAACCCTGCAGCTTCTGAATAGGAGAAGAAGAAAGAAAGAATCGAAACGCCAACAACAGGTTTTGGTCATTATTCTTTCACATAGTGAAAGAGATGCTGAGGCGTTTATGGGACATTGTGTCGACAACTTTTCTGATATGAGCTGCTTTGGTTGGAATTAAATCTAGAGGAACATATTTGAGCGATTCATCACTTTGTCTGGATTGGAGGATAACCTTTCCCCTCAGAGAACATACAGACAGCCAAGCCGCAAAAAAGCAAGATCTTCCTTCTGTCATTCTAAGAAGAAAATTACACCAAAAATGTGCACTCCAAAGCTGAAATCACTAACCAAGACAGACCTCAATAGCACACAAAGCCAATTCTGTCAACGTTTATTAAAAAATTCCATAACCAGCGTGTAGGACTCAAAACTCTCTCAAGCTCACCTCTCTACTTGTGTGCCACCAAGTCACTACACAAAGTCACAGAACTAATCATTTAGCTCAGGTTAAAACTCAATTGATTTTCACTGGATGTTTGGTTGCGCTACACTCTTAAAGCCGGGGCTTGTTTCGCCACTGTAGTCAGAGATGGCATTCCAGACTATTAGCTCAAGCTAACGAGTTTGTTCTGGTTCTAAACTTCAACGTCCATGCTTGTCTTACTTGAAGTACATGAGATGTTATGTAATGATTTGTATGGCAGAGGTTACAGTCACTGAGTTGCGTGTGACTTAAAGGCATGGACAGGGACAATGGATTTGGGTATTTGACGCTAAACTGGTATCATCAGTTACACTGGATATACTATGTTCGGACTCATTCACTTGTACTGTGTCGTTTTGTCCTCATAGCGGCACTTTAAACACAGTAGAGGTAAATCAAAAGCTCTTTTTTATTCCTGAGTCACACTGGACATGTCAAAGACTAGCTGAAATCCACACCAGTCTGCCCCCCCCCCCCCACACACACAAACTCTCTGCTCAATAGCGTTGGAGTGTAAGCGATCCTTTAGTCCACCTCTCTCTTTTTGTTCCTCTCTTCCCTGAGGTTGTTTCTGAAGCCAAGGTTTAGCAGTAGAAGACAATAGGTGTCTTGCTCTTGTCCCCACCCATGCCCCAGCAAGAGTCAACCATCAGCCGGATCAGCTGGCCACCCAGAGCTTCTGGTGGGAAGATAGGACAGATGGAGGGAGGGTGAAGGAGGGGGAGAACCTTGTTTAAAGCTCGGTATCATCTACTCTCAAAAACCAAGGAAAACAAGAAACGTCTCCGAGGCAAAACACAGAGGGTGAGGGACAGATTGTTTTTTACGAAGGAGGGAGTGAAAGAAGGGAAGTATGATGAAGCTTCCAGAGACCCAGGGGGCTGAGGGAGATGGGAGCAGGGGGAGGAGGTGATGGTCATACCAGGAACCCGGGGCCCAGCCTCTCTAGGTGGGGGGGGGGGGGGGGGGGGGGGGGGGGGGGGGGGGGGGGTGCTTCCTGAGGATATCCACCCCCCCAAGACAGAACAGGGCAAAGCCGGAAACCTGCTGGAAGTCTGCCTGACCGCGACAATGACACCCTGGTCTGGGACGAGAGAAAAAGAGGGCCCAGGAGCCAAGACCAAGTCTGACCGAGAAGAAGCCTGTTCACTAGACTTAACAGAGGAGGGGAAAAGTCAACACAAGACCCTTTTCTGCAAAACCCAACAAAATGTCTTCCAGAAGCTTTGAGACAAACATCCAGGATATTTGGGATGAGAGGCATCTTTCAGAGAGGTACTGAGAGAACACAGAGCACGACTGTTAGGTCCCCACATCTGTGATCAAGTGATCAGGTCAGGGACAAGAATTAGCCTGGAATCGACTAGAGCATAGTTGGAAAAAGAGCAGCTCTGTTTTGCTCATTCCTGGGGGCTGGCTGGATGAGGTGAGATGAAACCATGTCAGTCAGAGCGACTCTGCTTGAGCTCAAGAGGAGAATGTTGAGTGTGTTCAACTGGTTCTCCTGCAGGAACCGTTCCCTCATAAACGTACCTACATCACTCAGTATGTAAACTTTTTTTCCCTGAGGCAAGTAGGGTGAAGTGCCTTGCCCAAGGACACAACTTCATACAGCCACAGCGGGGGCTCGATCTCACAACCTTCTGATCATGAGGCCAAAGCCTTAACCATTGAGCTATCTGACCCCCCTTAAAGTTTACTTTAAGTACTCCACAAAACACCTTGAGTTTAGATAAAGACCAGTGCTGCTTTGAGCTCTCCTAAAATCATCTCTCCTTCACCAGACTAGGCTCTGTTCAAACTGCAGCAGTAATGTGACGCAGTCCTTAAACTACAGCCCCATAGCTTTCCTCCTAACAGCCCCAGACTCTTAATTAGCTACAGGCTGTTTACCTCACTTACAACCACAAATAAATGCTTGGCTGGCAAGCTGGCAGAGGTATTCTCATTAAACATCACCACCCCCCACCACCCCCTTCAGCGAAGAGTTAACCTCAGAGAGGGGGAAGTGGAGTGGGGTAGGGGTGGGGGCTTTCAACAACCCTGTCTTTGATCTATGCTCAGTACTTACTGAATCACTTCTTGCTACTGTGTGTTGCAAAAAAAAAACACTCAAAAGACTCGGAATCCATGTTCAAATTGAATCTGGGATTGGGAAGATTTCAAGCATATCTTCGCTGGTTATCATCCTGGGATTTCAGTGGAGATAGGAAAGTTATGCAGGTATGACCTTAGAAAATGCACGTGCAGATGTTAATGAAGCGTTCAGATGAAAGAACTACAAAGGCTAAACTAGACTCTGTAAAAGATCCAACCAATCTTCCCTAGTAGACACACCTCCACTACACTCACCACAACGTATCAGAAAGGCAGAACTGATCTGCAATACTTGTGTTAGAGGTTTCAATCTCTCCAGGCAAAGGTCAGCTCAAAACACCATTCTCATCCAGGGGCGCATTTCAAACAAAGACCATTGTAAAGCATTACGTAGCGAGAACACTATATTTAGCACAGCCGTTGGACTTGCCAAAAGATACTAGAATACACTGTGACAGGCCCATTCACTAGAAAGGTTTCATAAATATGGGAAGTTCAACATCTTGTTGGCTGGGTAATGTCTTCCACAGAAAAACCCTGATTGAGACAACACAGCTTGCATGTGCAGTTGGAAGCAGAATTTTCCAACTAAACAAAATATTAGATTAGATAAACCTTTATTTGTCCTCCAGGGGGGAAATTGCAGTTCACAACTGCAGCAGGGTAAATTACAGTACACAGAGTTGCAGGGTAATATAATAATAACAATAGGGGGGGGGGGGAATATACATTCAAAATAAATGATTTAACAGGAAGTTAGCGACGCAGCCCACAGACGTTTGGGGCCTTAAATGAGTAACTGAGCCCTTAAGACTTGAACATGAAACCCAGAAGCATGAAGAGGAACTTCGTGGTCCAGTCTGGGACTGTAAATAACTGCTGGGTCTTTATGCTGACAGAACTTTAGAGGATCAACACAGAAGAAAAAAACCATCTCCTTGTCTCAAGTCTCTGTGATGGGGGAAGGTTAATACGGAGTTCTGTACTGGACACAATGAAAGAGTATTGCTACAGTAACCCATTGAATCATTGTTGGGTTGTGTGCGTGCGTGTGTGTGTGTGTGTGTGCGTGTGTGCTACAGTCGTAAGGGAAATGCGTCAAAGATGAGAGCATTGCAAGACATGCAAGTCATAAATCTCATTAAATTGTTTGGCACACAGCCCAGGTCTCCCACCCAGAGTCAAAGGCCAGAAGTGAGTCTGCCTCCCACACACTCATATACCTCACACACACCCCCCCCCCCCCCAACACACACACACACACACCACAAAAAGATAAGAGAAAGAGAAAGAAAGAGCTGATTTCAGAGAATAGCAAAATTTCTTCCCAACACAACATGGACATTCCATTAGTGCACAAACAGCAACAAGTGTCTGGCAGGCACAGCGCCTTCTCCTCCCTCTGGGGACATAAAGAGTTTCCGAAGAAACCAGCTGTGTTGCCGACAGCTAACTTTAGTGTGAATCTCTGAGTTACAAACTGTTAAC
>CM059327.1:13869217-13873221 GCA_030340685.1 Protosalanx chinensis
GCACTGAAAACCACTGTTAACAACAGTTAACACTGTTCAACATGGACCTGTGTGCATATGTGGACCTACATTCTGAGAGACTAGTTACATTTATTCATTTATCAGACGCTTTTAACCAAAGCGACTCACAGTAAGTACAGGGACATTCTCCCTGAGGCAAGTAGGGTGAAGTGCCTTGCCCAAGGACACAACATCATATAGCCACATCCGGGGCTTGATCTCACAACCTTCCGATCATGAGGCCTACGCCTTAACCATCGAGCCATCTGACCCCCCTAGTTCTGCCTGTGTTCTAAAAATGCACACACAAACACACAAATACACACATACCTGTTCACACACACACACACTTTATTAGACATATATTCATATATACACATATCTACATATATAAAGACAACTGCACACTCAGCTCACAAGCTACACTGCTTTCCTCTGAATTTCCTGTTGTTCAACCCAGTGACCTCATCAGCTCAGCTGGCAGCAGTGAAGGCCAGAGGCCTGGTGGATGAAGTGTGTCTCCACAAACACACACAACTCTGAACACAACATGCTACACAACCTCTAAATCACCCAAACAGAACTGCATTGAAAACACCCATTGGACAGTTGTGGTACATTTGGAGAAGTCCTGGTGAGCTTTCAAAGACGAGACAAAGTCTTTGGTTAAAAGACACGTTCAAGTAAAGAGACACATGTAAAAACAGGTTTTCTCACACAAGCTACCAGTCATTTTAGGATGTAATTCTTACATTTTTACATTTGATTATTCGTAAACTCTTCTACTGCTGTTTAAACTCCCCACATCAAGTCTGACCTGTCTGACAGTGTGATTGGCTAAGCCTTTGTGAATAGAGCGCAGGGCAAAGGTTGTCACGGTGATGCCCTGATGGGAAGCATCTCATGCGGCGACTGTTGCCCCCCTGTGTGAGGAGACTCATTATGGGCTGGCAGGAAGCCCTGTGTGGGGGCAGTTAAGACATACACACACACACAAACACACACATGCACCCCCCCCCCCCCCCCCCCCCCCCCCCCCCCTTTGACCAGGCTAATCTCCTAATGAGCCAAGTGGTCAGTGCTCTTTAGCAAGACAGCTGGAACGAGAAAGAGAGTGAGAAGGGGAAACAGAGGCCCAGGGGCACGGCCAGCCTAGCCCCCAGTAATGAGCCTCCTCTCCCCCTACAGCTGCTCCTCCGCCCCCCTAACCCTCCTGGAGATCTGGGTCCTCCACAAGTGCTGGCCTACAGTCAGTTTTCTTAAAAACCCTAATGGTTCTACTGTTGTTCTGAGCAGATGAATCAGCTGACTCCAGATCAGTGGCCACAGGCAGCTGTGAGTAGGAACATGAGGTTGGTCTGGGCAGACAGTCACCATACTCCTCTCCTTCACCGAGTCATTCAAGAACTATGTGTTAAATCAATATGACTGGCTGCCAAGCAGAGAGAGAGAGATGGATGGAAGGATGGAGATATGGAGAGAAGGAGGGAGGGAGAGATAGAGGGAGGCAAGGCTAGAAGAAGAAATGGAAGGAGGGGGAGATGGTGATGAAGGAGGGTGGAGATGGAGGGTGGGAGGAAACCCTGGAGTCTTGTAGGAGGATGGCAAGCTAACACACACACACGCACACTCGCACACACGCACGCACGCACACACACACATTCTGGGTTGAGTCTTCCCACCTGAGGCGGAGCCAGACACCAGGCTGACAGCTGAGATGGACTCTTGTCCTGCAGCAGCAAGCTGATGACAAGCTGGCACCTGTTCTAGGCAAATAAATAAACGATCTTCCTCCACCCTCCTCCTCTTCAAATCCCCTTCCTATTCCTCCCCATCTTTTCCTCATTTGGCTCTCCTTCTCCCCATCGTTCATTTGAACACAAGCCAGCATCCACAGAAAACCTCCCCCCTACCCGCTTTCCCCCTTCAACTGAGTTGGTATGAGCCATCCTGCCTACCCAGGGCTGTACCATTGCTGCTGAAGAGCATTCTGGAGGGGCTTCATGAGTATCCAGAGCATTTGGAAGTCAGAGGATGAAGTTTCCAGAGTTCTTACAGGATGAAGACTCTAGAGTAGCATGTGGAGGAGGTGTGTTTGAACAAGAGCTCTGTTTGTGTGTGTGTGCTTGTGTGTGTGTGTGTGTGTGCTTGTGTGTGCTTGTGTGTGTGTGTGTGTGTGTGCTTGTGTGTGTGTGCTTGTGTGTGTGTGTGCTTGTGTGTGTGTGTGCTTGTGTGTGTGTGTGCTTGTGTGTGTGTGGTTGCCGCCCCTCAATGGCATGGAGTCTGGAGTCTGTTGGATGTGGTTCACCGGTGAGGACGGAAGGAGTTTGGGAGGGGGGAGGGTTCCTGGTGGCTCTGTGTAACCATGGTAACGCACGGAAAAAAAACACAAACACTGATGATTGCATACACATCTGTGTGCGTGTCTGTCCTAAAAGCACTGTCCCTCAACTGTATATAAATGGGTTGTGATGTCTGTGGTTTACAGTCGACACCAGACAACATGGTAATCTTCGCCATTCCAGCCCACCACACAGCTTCTCACTAGGAACTGCTCAACCAGTCTAGCTTCAGGATTTACAGTAAACAGTCCATTTCATTCATACTTGTCGGTGTTCAAGTAAACCACAATCATCACAAACCTGACCACTGCTCCCTACCAAACCCAGACTACACAGTGTCTAATTTGAACCAAACTGTGTCCAACCCAACCCAGCCTTGAAACAAGCCCAACCCTGAACCCATTCCTGCCCTGAACCCAACCCTGAACCCTAACCCAGAACCCAACCCTGAACCCAACACAGCTCAACCCTGAACCCAACCCTGAACCCAACACAGCCCAACCCTGAACCAGCCCAACCCTGAACCCAACCCAGCCCAACCTGAACCCAACCCAGCCCTGAACCCAACCCAGCCCAACCCTGAACCCAGCCCAGCCTGAGAGGCATGACGGAGAGCATGTGATGGCATCATGTGTTACTACTGTACTGTAGGGAGAAGGGAATGAAGAGGGAGAGAAGAAACAAGGAACAAAGAAAGAGAATAAAGAGAAAAACTGAACAGATTCAACACATCAAGCAGAGGAAGGAATGGTGACTGAGCGATGAGAGAGAGAAAGAGAGAGGGAGAGAGGGGGAGAGAGAGAGAGGGAGAGGAAGAGAGGGAGAGGGAGAGAGAGAGAGGGGGAGAGGAAGAGAGGGATAGAGGGAGAGAGGGAGAGAGGGAGAGAGAGAGAGAGAGAGAGAGAGAGAGAGAGAAAGAGAGAGAGAGAGACAGAGAGAGAGGGAGAGAGAGACAGAGAGAGAGGGAGAGAGAGACAGAGAGAGGGAGAGGGGGAGATGCATGTAGTGTGGAGGACAAGAGAAGCTTTCATGGGTCCAGCAGACAGGGAAAGAGCAGAGGGCAGAGTTCTGGAGTAACAGCGCCCCCTGGAGGCAGAGAAGATCGCAGCATGGATGCTTCCACGTCAGCAATGTAGGATGACAACTGGAGGCTTGAACGTTCCGGCGGGGACAGACATGCATGGGAACACACACACACACACACACGTACATTCACAACCTCACACACACACATTCACTTGTTTACACACTCATACTGTTATGGTGGCCATTAAAGCAGGCCACCCACGCTGGCAGACAGGCAGCACACACACACACACACACACTCTCTGCAGCCAGTTGACCACAGCATAAGGTAATGTCTAATGATGCCACCCTAGATAAAGATGTCGATATCTCAGTTCAAGTAAGGGGGTTTCCCTGGTGCCAACACCCTCATCATGTCTAACATCATCTACAATGACAGCAACATGCACACCTTCTAAGTTGCCAGGCTGAACATGAAAACAGGTGAGTGATGTTGTTCTGCTGGGTTGAGTGATGTTGTTCTGCTGGGTTGAGTGATGTTGTTCTGCTGGGCTGAGTGATGTTGTTCTGCTGGGTTGAGTGATGTTGTTCTGCTGGGCTGAGTGATGTTGTTCTGCTGGGCTGAGTGATGTTGTT
>CM059327.1:13873721-13963962 GCA_030340685.1 Protosalanx chinensis
CCCTGAACCCTGACACGCTCCCTGGTCAGTCTGTGGTCCTCTCCCTGGTCAGTCTGTGGTCCTCTCCCTGGTCAGTCTGTGGTCCTCTCCCTGGTCAGTCTGTGGTCCTCCCTGGTCAGTCTGTGGTCCTCTTCCTGGTCCCTGGTGCTCTCCCTGGTCAGTCTGTGGTCCTCTCCCTGGTCAGTCTGTGGTCCTCTCCCTGGTCAGTCTGTGGTCCTCTCCCTGGTCAGTCTGGTCCTCTCCCTGGTCAGTGCTGGTCAGTGCTCCAGCAGAGGCCCCTGGGCCGGGCTGGACCCGCCTGACGGAGCAGAGCTGTGGTTCTGCATGTCAGTCCTCTGAACACTGCATGTATGATTGAACAGCTGTGGGAGGGATGAGGAGCTGGAGGGATGAGGAGCCGGAGGGATGAGGAGCCGGAGGGATGAGGAGCTGGAGGGATGAGGAGCTGGAGGGATGAGGAGCTGGAGGGATGAGGAGCTGGAGGGATGAGGAGCTGGAGGGATGAGGAGCTGGAGGGATGAGGAGCTGGAGGGATGAGGAGCTGGAGGGATGAGGAGCCGGAGGGATGAGGAGCCGGAGGGATGAGGAGCCGGAGGGATGAGGAGCTGGAGGGATGAGGAGCTGGAGGGATGAGGAGCCGAGGGATGAGGAGCCGGAGGGATGAGGAGCCGGAGGGATGAGGAGCCGGAGGGATGAGGAGCCGGAGGGATGAGGAGCTGGAGGGATGATGTGGAAGGGATGACAGCCGGAGGGATGATGTGGAAGGGATGAGGAGCTGGAGGGATGAGGAGCCGGAGGCATGAGGAGCCGGAGGCATGAGGAGCCGGAGGGATGAGGAGCCGGAGGGATGATGTGGAAGGGATGACAGCCGGATGGACAGATAGGCTGTTAAGAGGACAGGAAGCGATGGAGAAAAGGTGGATTCTGATAGAATAGAGCAATGGAGAGGAAAGGAAGGAGACAGTCTGTCAAGGGGGGCTACTGAGACAGGTGTGTGTGTGTGTGTGTGTGTGCTTCTCTGTGCTCAACACAATCAGCAGTATTATCCCCCTCTCTGTTTACTCCTTTCTCTCCTCTCCTCATCTCTCTCTCTTTCTCTTCTGTCTATTGATTGAGGAAAAGGCTTGTGTGTTTCTCTCCCTCCTTTATTCTCTGATTGCAAATCGAAACTCTATTTTCCTTGTCCTTGTGTTGTGTGGCAGGGAGCAGTAGAATGCTGTCTAATGAAGAACACAGCCTGAGATCATGAACGTGTGTGTGTGTGTGTGTGTGTGTGAGAGAGAGAGAGAGAGAGAGAGAGAGTGGTGTTGTGTAACTAAGTTGTCATGGACCAGGTGACCAGCAGGATATAATGAGCCTCTGTGGGCTGGATGTTGTCACCGCGGTAACGATATGGCCCTGATGAAAACAGGGGAAGGTGTCTGATTGGACAGATCCCAGACTTGGCAGGTAGCACTTAGATGGAGGAGAGGGATGGAAGTGAGGATGAGATGAAGAGGAGAGGGATGGTGGGGGGGAGGAGGGGGGAGGAGGGGGGGGGGGAGGGAGGGAGGGGGGAGAACACTACCTGTCCTCTCCTGTTGCTCCGTGACTCTTTAGGATTTGAAGACAGTGAAACACACGAATTAAAATCTCAGAGGTTCTAAATAGACTTGGTAACACAGCGGTGTGTGTGTGTGTGTGTTTTGTTTTGTGTCTCCAGGCCACAGCAAAGCGGTCAGAGATATCTGCTTCAACAACACAGGCACCCAGTTCATGAGCGCAGCCTACGATCGCTACCTCAAACTTTGGGACTCTGAGACAGGTGAGCTGAGGGCCTCATGTGTTCAGGTCTGCCTCCCCAGCAGGGGGCAGTATGGAGACTTCCTCCCAGTCATCCGTTTACTCAACAGCTCCCTAGTCCTCCAGTAGGGAGTCTTAAGAGTGTCTTCTTCTCTATCCATCATCTAACCTTCATGAAGGGAGTAGGTCACTTTTATAAGGTGTGTTGTGTCCTTGGGCAAGGCACTTCACCCTAACTTGCCTCAGGGGGGAATGTACTGTGCTGTAAGTAACTCTTGATAAGAGTGTCTGATAAATTACTTATTGTAAAATGTAAATTAGCATCCTGGCATTAGGCTGCAGCATGTGTGTCTGGTTTGAACTGTAAGGCTGTTGAACTGAACCATAGGCCCTCCCACAGGACAGTGCATTTCCAGGTTCACCAATAGGAAGGTGCCGTACTGCGTGAAGTTCAACCCTGACGAGGATAAGCAGAACCTGTTTGTGGCTGGCATGTCGGATAAGAAGATCGTTCAGGTAATGGGCGACCGGGGTGGAAACATTCTCTCTCTCGCTCTCTCTACTCATATTGTTCACAGATGCACACACACACGCACACACATCATCACCCAACATTCTGATGATTCAGGAGATGTGTCTTTGAGGGAGGGAGGGGGGAGAGAGGGGAGGTGTGAGGCAGCAGGACTAGAGCAAGTCATTAATCATGGGCAATGTGGCAAGGAAGAAGAGACAGAACAAGAGAGGGGGGGGGGAGACAAGGGAGGCAGGGAGAACAAGAGAGGGAGGGAGGACAAGGGAGAGAGATAAAAACACCTTTCTGAAAGTAGCTTTAGACTGTCCTCCTTTCTAGGAAAGTAATTCAAACATGCACAGACAGTAAATAATCCCATCTTTTAGAGGACTACATCAGTCCACAGCTGTTTATATACATGTCATTCCTCTGGATGAATAGCTTTGTGTTGTGTGTGTGTGTGTGTGTGTGTGTGTGTGTGTGTGTCTTGTGTGCCCAGTGGGACGTCAGGACAGGTGAGGTGGTCCAGGAGTACGACAGGCATCTGGGCGCGGTCAACACCATCACCTTCGTGACGAGAACCGCCGCTTCGTCAGCACGTCTGACGACAAGTCGCTCCGTGTCTGGGAGTGTGAGTGGAGGTGGGGGGGGGGAGTGTTTGTCAAAATCATATGGAAAACCTGCCTTCAACCTTGTTTTACTGTAAGAACCACTCAGCTGACCTTATCAAGGTTAAAGGTCACCAGCTGTGCTATCAGGCAGCTGTGTGATGCCTCATCTCTTCAGTGTGTGATGCCTCATCTCTTCTGTGTGTGTCGCCTCATCTCTTCTGTGTGTGTCGCCTCATCTCTTCTGTGTGTGTCGCCTCATCTCTTCTGTGTGTGATGCCTCATCTCTTCTGTGTGTGATGCCTCATCTCTTCTGTGTGTGTCGCCTCATCTCTTCTGTGTGTGTCGCCTCATCTCTTCTGTGTGTGACGCTCATCTCTTCTGTGTGTCGCCTCATCTCTTCTGTGTGTCGCATCATCTCTTCTGTGTGTGTCGCCTCATCTCTTCTGTGTGTGACGCCTCATCCCTTCTGTGTGTGTCGCCTCATCTCTTCTGTGTGTGTCGCCTCATCTCTTCTGTGTGTGACGCCTCATCTCTTCTGTGTGTGATGCCTCATCTCTTCTGTGTGTGTCGCCTCATCTCTTCTGTGTGTGTCGCCTCATCTCTTCTGTGTGTGTGTCGCCTCATCTCTTCTGTGTGTGATGCCTCATCCCTTCTGTGTGTGATGCCTCATCTCTTCTGTGTGTGTCGCCTCATCTCTTCTGTGTGTGATGCCTCATCCCTTCTGTGTGTGATGCCTCATCCCTTCTGTGTGTGATGCCTCATCTCTTCTGTGTGTGATGCCTCATAATCCATATTCTCCATTATCAGCTAAATATTCCCTCTGTGGGCCAACAGTTAGTCTGACAGGGATCCAGAGACCACTCAGTGACTCACTCTTTTCAGACAGGAAGGTTCTGCATGAATAAAACAAGTACTTCCATGGTCTATAAATGTCGACGTCTTGTCAGTATAGCTCTGGAGTTATGAAAGATATGAAACACTCAGTCTCGCTATTAGGGAAAAAAGAAAAGCAACTGTCTGTATCCTCGTGCATTTTCAACGTAATTGTTCTCCTTGTCTTCATTATATATTGAACTCAGTTCCAGCTGGGATATAGTTTTGCTGAAGGGTGTTTGTTTTCACACACACACACACACACACTCCCTCCGCTCTCTCTACCCTGGAGTAGCTGACATCCTGGTAAAGATACCCACCCTGTCTGCTTCTCACTAGATACACTCCTCTGTCTTGTCTCTGTAGAACCCCCCTTCCTCCTCTCCTCTCTCTCTCTCTATCCCTCCCTCCTCCTCTCCCTCCCGCCCTCCTCTCTGTGCCACCTGGCAGCCCCCCCCCCCCTCCTCAGAGAGCTCAGATGGCAGGATTAGGGGATCTGAGCCCCCCCCCCCCCCCTTCTCAGCAGAATTAGTCTGAAATGCACACGGAGTCACATTTCGCTGGCACCCAGATGAAGAGGAGGGAGGAGAGAGAGACGGGGTGAAGGGGAGGTGAAGAGGGGGGGAGATGAGGGAAAGGTTGAGGGGTGAGAAGAGGAGAAGAGTGGGAGATGATGAGATGAGGAGTGGTACTGTGAAACACATGCTGCTATCATCACGCACGCGTTACCCAGGCAACAAGCTCTATATAGCATAGTGAGCCAGGACCACAGAGCAGATCTCCATCATCCATCCATCACTGATGCAGACAGGGAGGAGAGATCAGCACAGGGAGGAGAGATCAGCACAGGAGGGGAGATCAGCACAGGGAGGAGAGATCATCAGAGACAGGAAAGAGAGATCAGCACCCCTCCTCCCTGTGATTCTGTCTTTCTATCTTCTATATTTGTGGCCTCCTCGTTGTCTCCCCCTCCCTCCCTCTTCCCTCCCCCTCCCTCCTCTCTCCCCCTCCCCCCCAGCTCTTGTCAGTACCTGCCTCCAGATCAGTTATTTGTGGAGCTGTGATCCACAGAGGACTCATGTGTTTGTCTTGTGTTCAGGGAGCTCAGCTCTTCCTGTGTGTGCTCGCTAGGTCAGGGGGGGGGCCTCTCTCTCTCTCTCTCTCTCTCTCGCTCTCTCCATCTCTCGCTCTCCTCGTCTCTCTCTCTCTCTCCTTGTCTCTCCATCTCTCGTCCTCTGAAGCCCATGTTTGGTTATGTGCAGAGCTGGTGTTTACAGAGGAGGCAGAGGAGAATGGCCCCGGGCTAGAACAGACTAAGCCTCCTCTCACCCTGCCTCCTCACCTTGCCTCCTGCCTCCTCACCCTGCTTCCTGCCTCCTCACCCTGTTGAGTGAGGGAGGTGGAGAGCGGACAAACATATATTCATGTGCAACAGGACACAACACAACTACACACGCACACACACAAAGACACACAGACTGTTTCTGGCATGCAGATTGGTGGTCAACTTCCCTTCTGTCCTTCTGTCTGTATATATACACACACACACACAGAAGGACTCGGTTTGTTTTGGGGGTCTTAAAGCTGTTGGCAGGGTGTTAAGACAACATACCTTTTATTACTGTATTAGGGTAAGAGGGGCTCAGCTGTACTCTAACCGTGTGTGTGTGTGTGTGTGTGTGTGTGTGTGTGTGGTTCCCAGGACATTCCTGTTGATTTCAAGTACATTGCAGAGCCCAGCATGCACTCCATGCCAGCTGTGACTCTGTCTCCCAATGGTGAGTGACTCAGACATACATTCATGGACCTACTGATCACATGAGCTCTTCCTCTTCTCCTACCAAACATCTCTTCTCTCCCCCTGCTCTCTCCCTCCTCATCCCTCTATCCTTTTCCTTCCTTCCTTCCATCCTTCTCCCTCCATCCATTCTTGTTTCACCATGCCTGGTTGTGTTCAGGGGCTGTTTGTCCTTATAGATCATAAGTTCTCTTCTACTGTATTAACCAGATGACTCCCCCCCCCCCCCCCCCCGCCCCAGGCTGTTCTGTCTGTGTGTCGCTTGACTCTCCTTCTTTATGATGAGTGAAGGTGTGATTGTCCTGGGCCAGATTAACCCTGGGGGGCTTGGTGTTTAGGGATACAGGGGGTCTTTATGTGCTTCACAAGGAGAGCCGTCACTAAGAGCTGTGCAGGGAGAACACACACACACCCCCAGAACACACACACACACACCCCAGAACACACACCAGGACCACAGGACACACACACGTGCGCACTTAACACACAACAGTAATTTTGCTTGTGTTTCTTTGAAGTGCATTGATGTGTTAAACACTGCAGTGAGTGTGGCTGTAGAGAGAGCAGGGACTGTCTGTGTTCTCCAGTCCCCCCCCCTCTCAGGATGGGTTCTAAGTGGTCCAGACACAAAGCTCAGAAAGAGCTGGAGTTTTAAACTGAACTCCTTTGCTGGTTCGAAGACTTAAACAAACTACATTGGGAGTTCATGTGGAATTCATAGAAACCTAATAGAAAGTCAGAAGGTGTGGTAACCATGTGTGTAGTTACATGTAGTCATGTATCAGGCGCTCTATCCAGAGCGACTTATACACATACAGGGACATTCTGAGGCAAGTAGGTGAAGTGCCTCGCCCAAGGAGGCCAGCATTCAAACAACATCCAACCTTCTAATTACAGCCTGATTCCTTACCGCTCAGCCGCCTCCCCCTCCCTGTTCTGACTGGTTCTGACTTGGTTCTGTCTGGTTCTGACTTGGTTCTGTCTGGTTCTGACTTGGTTCCGACTTGGTTCTGACTGTATCTGACTGGTTCTGTCTGGTTCTGACTGGATCTCAATGGTTCTTTCCTTCCGTCTCTCAGGGAAGTGGCTGGCCTGCCAGTCCATGGATAACCAGATCCTGATCTTCGGAGCTCAGAACCGCTTCCGTCTGAACAAGAAGAAGATCTCAAGGGTCACATGGTAGCAGGATATGCCTGTCAGGTGGACTTCTCTCCAGACATGAGGTGTGTGTGTGTGTGTGTGTGTGTCTTATCACCAACCCCCAAGCTTCAGAAGATGAAAACTTTCTTTCGGTAACCATGGCAACGCCCACTATCAGACAGGGTGTGAATGGAATAAGACAATGATTTTAGATGGAAGCCTGACCTCTAGATATTCTTAACCCCTTCACCCCTGCCTCTCTCTCCCCCCCCCCCCCCCCCCCCCCCCCCCCCTCTCTCCCTCTAGTTACGTGGTGTCTGGGGATGCTGATGGGAAGTTAAACATCTGGGATTGGAAGACCACTAAGCTGTACCACCGTATCAAGGGCCCATGACAAGGTGTGCATCAGCGCCCTGTGGCACCCTCACGAGACCTCCAAGGTCATCACCTGCGGCTGGGATGGCCAGATCAAACTCTGGACTAGACCCTTGGAGCTCCTATCTGGAGTGGCACAGCCACCTGGAGGGGGGTACAGCCCACCTGGAGGGGGTACAGCCCACCTGGAGGGGGTACAGCCCACCTGGAGGGGGTACAGCCCACCTGGAGGGGGGTACAGCCCACCTGGAGGGGGTACAGCCCACCTGGAGGGGGGTACAGCCCACCTGGAGGGGGTACAGCCCACCTGGAGGGGGTACAGCCCACCTGGAGGGGGGTACAGCCCACCTGGAGGGGGTACAGCCCACCTGAGGGGGGTACAGCCCACCTGGAGGGGGGTACAGCCCACCTGGAGGGGGGTACAGCCCACCTGGAGGGGGTACAGCCCACCTGGAGGGGGGTACAGCCCACCTGGAGGGGGTACAGCCCACCTGGAGGGGGGTACAGCCCACCTGGAGGGGGTACAGCCCACCTGGAGGGGGGTACAGCCCACCTGGAGGGGGGTACAGCCCACCTGGAGGGGGTACAGCCCACCTGGGACTGATGACCTACATTGGGAAACTGAGATAAAAAAATTGTGGGAGGGGGAAGAAGGGGGGGGGGCAGGGTAGGGTTTCTGTGTTTTCTATCATTGCAGTTGGTGGGCTGGTATCCAGGTCCTGTTGTAGTCATGTCTATCTTAAGAGGAGGGGAAATGGTGTGGATGGAGACTGAGATGAAACACACACAGAGAAGAAAGTATATTTGTAAGGATGTAATTTTATCTAGCTTTTTTTTGGTTTTGTTTTAATCCATGTATTTTTCCTCACAGACATTTGACTCCTACATTAAATATTTCCTTATTTCTTTATTTTTGAAAAAAAAAACAAGACAAAAAACAGTCCCTTTTCAAAAATTAAAACATTTTGTACATTTTGCCTGTAAATTAATTTGTTCATCGTCTGTTCTCAAACCTATGTCGTCGCTTTGTCACTGAGAGCTGATTTACCGCCAGTTGATCAGCGTTTTAATTTTTATAACCGTGTTAGTTTTCTATTTTTCAAACTCTTAAACCCGTTCTGAAGTAAGCTGACGAGTCATTTCAGTCCCACATCTCTCAAAGCTTTCATCCTTTCCCAACAGTGTCTTTTGAGGGGGAGGAAAGTAATTAACAGTTATCATTTTAATCTATTCTCAAAATAGAGACATAATATCACATTTAGTAATAACTTTGGTGACAAGTTTGAAAGCTGCAGAGCGCATTAAAAGTTAAATAAGGAGTTTAAGGCAAAGGGAGGCGAAGATTCAGAAAGATTACAACATAACAAACTGATGCGTTGGCTGTGTTAATGTTCCGTTACAATTACAATTTTAAGAATCAAAGAGTCCCTTGTTTTTGCCAAATAGGTTGTTTATTATAATTGCTGTCCAGTCTACTAACATGGACCAACGGCATATGAAGCAAGCAAACAGAATTTGTCCTTTTTCCAAACACGTTTGTAAACATTTAAATAAAATATCCTCCATTAACGTTTGAAAACCAATTATTCTGCAAAAACACATTTTAATATAAAATAACACAATATGTTCATTGTTGGGATCATCCTGACAATTGGGACCATCCTAACCTTTGACCCTCCCACCCTGGGTCATTCATCACGAGGATGATTGGCCAGTAATGCTGTCTCCCTGACCAATGGGGCCTGTGCCTTTGGCAAAATGATCACCTGCTCTGGTGGGAGTTTCCCACAGGAAGTAGTGAAGGAGGAAGTGGTTTGGATAAGTGTGTTGGACAGCCCATCTTAAGATACCGACTTGATGACAGAGGGAACCTTGGTTTGACGCCCACACCCCAGCCAACATGCAATCCCTTTGATGTTCCATCTTTCTGGTCCAGTCACACCTCCTCCTCAACATGATTGAGATTGTTTCAGACACGTGGAGGGGTCAACCACCACCTGTTGTTTTCATCCTGACCTTTGAAAGGAGTGTTTTGATCACCTGACTCCACTGTAGAAGCCTGATACCTGAGAAGTTCCAACACTCCACAAATAGAAATCTGCAGGAATGGACAACCTGTTTTGTCCATCAAAATCCAAACATTCCCAGCATGCCTCATTAGAGGAGCAGCTTCTCATTTGGCCTGAAGGCCTGTCTGTTGTAGTTAGTGCCTCCACTGGGTGTTCACCCAGCCCAGGGTGTAAGCACTGCTGGCGTTCAGAACGTTCCGGTGCAGGAAGAGGCGGGGTTTGTTTGGGTCGCTGTAGGAGTGGAAGAGGCGGAAGTGAGCGCGCTCCAGCTCCTTCAGCAGGCTGAACCAATAGCGGACCACGGAGGGATCGTCTCCGCCCACTTCAAACCCCGCCCAGTGAAGGTGGAGCTCCAGAAGAAGCTGGCCCACGGAGTCGATGACACCTCCAGGATCAGGTTCTCCAGAATCTTCCACTCGGCGCTCTCCATGTCTGCTTTAAGAACATCAACCTAGAACAAGGAAAAGACAGTTATCAGAATGACACATGACTCATGATGATTCAGGCAGGATTATTTCCGCTCTTGTCGTTTCTCATGTCTGCATCATCACATGGTGCTTGGACAGAGGGAGAGGAAGAAAGAGGGATGAAAAGGAGAGGATGTTGAGAGAGGGTAAAGTTACTATTTATCAGGAATGACAGACGGAGGAGACAGTGATAGATGATGAGGAGTCAAGATGGAGTTTAAACAACGTCAACTATTAACGAGCAATGATGGATGGACAGAGGAAAGGAGGGAAGAGGGAGGTGGACAGGCCACTGAAGAGACTGAGGCGGTGGAAATAACTGAATCAGAGGCAACAAATAAAATGTTGTACTACAGAGGGAGATTAAACTACTGCTAGAGAATGGATAGAAATATCCTGGAGAGGAAGAGGTGAATAAACAAATTAAACACGACTGTTAATGACTCCCAAAGGTTGGATCTTCTGGACACAAATGAACCAGAGTCATGATCCACTGAACCTAAACTCCACTTCCCTGCTCATCCACAGCCACAGGCGACCCTTCAACTGACCAGGAATGTTGACTCTTTGACCTCTGAGAGCGTTAAGAAGCTCATTAGCAGTTTTGGTTCACACATTATCTTCAGTCGGGAATTCCATAGGGCTGGATCATTTCTCAAAAACGAATCCTTTAACCTCCATCTCAGCAGCCTGCCAAACTGCTGCTCCCCACAGCCATCTGTGAATCCTGACGATTAGTGAAAGGCTAATCATCAGCAAACCAATCAAAACAAGATTATTCAACTTTAATATAGCTGAAACGGCTGTTGTCTTCCCAAACCATAAGACAGCTCTCTTGTGGTATATTTGGCAAGTGCCACTAACTCTCTAAATCAAAACAAAGACCTCTGCTCTTTCCAAGCTGGGAACGTCTGCTGGTTCTCAGTGGAAACGTCTCCCATCAAACCGAGCCCCTTCTTACCAAGAGACTTAAACTTCAGAAAATCCCTTTCCTCATTAGACTACTTCAACAATTGAGTTTATGAAAGCTCAATTGTTGAAGTAGTCTAATGAGAAAATCCCTTTCCTCATTAGACTACTTCAACAATGAGCTTTCATAAACGCAGCTAGTCCCTCAGCTGCAGTTGCGATGAAGTGCTCTTAATTTTTGATTTTTTATATCTTTATGGGATATTCCTCAGGGCAAAAAGATGTTTCTTAATTGGACTGACATTGTCAGTACTTGAGATGATTTGTGTGCTGTATGCCTGTGTACTTGTGTGCATCATTGTGTTTGAGTGTGTGTGTGGATGTTTGTGGGTACATGTGTGTGTTTTGTGCATTTACTTTTTTCCATGTGTAATACAAGTTCTCATTACAGGATAAAAAACAAGCCAGAAGGTATTCCACAGGCAGTGAAGTGTAGGAACCATTCTGCATCATCCAACTATCAACCCAGTAAACCACAGTCCCCATCTTTGTCTCCTAAAACCTGTACCACCACCACCACCACCACCAGTTTGTCCATACTTCCTTGATGGGGTCAGTGTGGACCCTGGAGAGGTGCCAGTCTGCCTTAAGCTCAAGAGTGGCCAACCCTGGTCCTCAAGAGCCACAGTCCTGAAGGTTTTAGATGTTTCCCTGCTCCAGCACACCTGATTCTAATTATGAGTCTTCCACAGAGCTAGATAACAACCCAGTCATTAGAGTCAGGTGTGCTGGAGCAAGGAAATGTCTAAAACCTTCAGGACTGTGGCTGTTGCGGTTGGCCACCCCTGCTTTAGCTTCTCCACATGCTTCAGTGGCTCCTTAGACAGCCCAGAATGTACTGCAGGATTACGGTTTGATTCCCACTAAATGACCAGTGCCCAGAGGAGGAAGGAGGCTGGACACAGAGGAACCAGAGGCCCAGGTGGCTCCAGCAGGGATACACAGAAGTAGGTCAAGCTAAGGATTTGTGTGTGTGTGTGTGTGTGTGTGTATGTGTGTGTGCTCGGCTGGCCTAAATGATGGTCCACTGAGGTATATGATGGGGTAGAGAGATGCTATTTTGTGCCTAATTCAAGGCGGTGTCCCAGTCTGCCTTCTGTCAAGGTCAAAATCTAAGTCAGAATGGTTCTTATATTCAGCAACGGAGGATGATTGCATTTCAGGCACACCATGTGTTCAAATGGATTTATTCACGTAAAAAAGATGAATCCTTCACTGTCTCTCTCTTCATGAAGTTGTATGATACCAAAATGGGTAGAATAGATGTCCTACTTCCAGTAACATTCAGGATGAATGTAGGCCAGAATGTAACCTTCTGCATAGTGTTAGAGTGACACATTTTGAGACAATAGTTTCATAGGGGACAATGCGAAACTTGCTAAACATGAAGTGCATTGATGTGACATGTTGATGAAGTAGCAAACCAAGAGGTCCTGTTTCATGTTCTCATTCGCTTTTGGGATCTTCACACTGATCCCAGATCTGTTCAACTCTCTAAGGCATAGAAGTTATCTGGGATAAAGCAGCCAGTTCTCGAACACAGAAAGTCAAACAGGTCTGGGATCAGTTGAAGGACACAACACTGATCTCAGGACGTCTGATTTCCCACCTTATTCACATACGATCTTCAAAAGTCATGTTTTTAAGAATGAAATACCAGAGAAACAGCACAGTTCTTTAACGTCCCAAGGAGGGAAAAACTTGCTGAGAGAACGACTATTTTAACTAAGCTGATGAATATTTATTTAGCCTGTGCTAATTAGGCTAACCCTGTAACCATCCTCCATAGCAGGTTCCTACACAGACCCTTCTACTTCAGTCCATGAGTCCACTTTGATCTACACTGCATCTATAATGACCTCCATTTTTTATAGACGAGATCCAAAACCATTAAGTTTTTTTATGATTAAGATACTTTTGATGTGAGTTACATCGCAAGTTTAATAACTTCACAAAAATGGATTTTTAATGTTAGAACTTGGAGCCATATTGCAGAAGAACATTACTTGACACGGACTTGGATCTTAATATGTCCTCTTTAGACCAGCTGTGTTTGAGAGCAGAGAGTGTTGGGTTCCAAACCTGCTCTCCAAACCTCTTTCACTAACATAATTGAATTTGTTTACAGATACTTTGACACAGCTCTCCATCCTCCCAAGACTACAGAAATGTATTTTCTGGATGCATGATTCCATCAAGCAAGTGATTAAGTCTTTAGTGTTTTTTTTTAATTAGCGGAAACTCGAGAGACACACTCTGTAATGAGAGATTTAATTACACATCAGTGAGATCAGCAGAAAGGGAGGCTCAGCCTCCCCCAGGCAGAGGCTGAGCCTCCCCCAGGCAGAGGCTGGTCAGAGACAGCCTCTCTATCTAACAGCTGCCCTGGAGACTGGAGTCCCCTGGGTCAGACCCCCAACCGGCCAGAGAGGGAGACGCTGCTGTGTGTGTGTGTGTGTGTGTGTGTGTGGAGGGTAGGGGGTGCAGGGAGGTTGTCTTTCGGTTGTGTGTTTGTAACTTGTTTATTTTTCGGTTGCCGTGACAAATCGCTGTTAGTTATTTTTTTTAAAAATGGAATAAATGGGGAAAAAAAAGACAGGCAGGTCTGGTAAAGTGCTGAGTTTCGGTCTCCATGGAAACGAGCTTGGAGTGTGACCCGTGAAGTGTGACTCATTCATAAACGGTACGATCACCTTGCAGGAATACAAACATACAGCAACCTTCCAGAAGCATCTCATCCAAACTCTATTCTGCTTCTCCTTTCAGAGAAGGAAAAAGAATGAAAAGCAGAATTGTGTTCCCACTGTACACTGTGTATCCCTGTGTTAGTTCACTATGGGTTCATTATGAGTTAGTTCTGAGCAGGTACAGATATAGTACACCTTGCTGATGCCTGAATACAGGTGCACAAGATTACATACAGACACACACACACACACACACACACACACACACACGAATACAGATACACACTCAACCGCATGCATACAGGTGCACCAGCACACATAAACACACCAGCACAGACACACACCCTCCCTCCCACACACTCACACACATACATCCTCCCACACACACACCTTTGCCTCAAACCTCTTTGTAAAGAGTGGATACCTGGTTCCAGAGGAGTCTGAGGCTCCAAGCATGAGCAGGCCAGTGTTGGAACACCAACCTAAAGCTCGTAGGCTTTCTGCCTCAAAGCCTTTATTCAAATGAACACTCATTTGCTGATGCAGAAAAGGAGAAAAGATAGAAGTAATGAAGTATGGTGAGGTAACTGCTGCCAGAACAGGTCGTAAAGAAGCGAGAGGTGTCATAACTCAAGAAGCAGCTCATATAAATGAAGCTGGATTAATACTGTGGAGGCAGATTGATATTATGTATGGAGGCCAGGAAGAGAAATGTGAATTAATTTCAGTGAAAGGCTGTGATAAAGCTTGTTTTCAGCTTGTCTTCACTATCCCCTCTTAACCCTTTACCTCCTCCCACACAGAAAATCCCAACTCCCCCTATCCAATAAAATACATATTAGTTTTTTAAATAGGCTTCACATATGCCCATAGAACTGCCCCTCAACTGTTCGCTTCTGTGTGTGCAGGTTTCTACCTGAGTGTGTATGTGTGTGTGCGTTTATGTGTGTGTGAGTGTGCACGTGTGTGTGTGTATGTGTGTGCGTGCGTGAGCACTGTCTATCATGAATCTAAGATGAACCATGAGCTAGCCTGAGGTGCTTCAGTGAGCTCATATTCAGCCTGATCATGTTTACAGGTGGAAGCCCACAGAACTGTGAGGGAGTTCACTGGCCTGAAGTGATGAAGATGACAGAGGAATGACTGATGACATGATGAAGGTGGAGGAAGAGAAGGAGATGAAGAGGGGGAACAGCTGTCTAGTACTGTGAAATAGTGCATGGTAACTCACTAGTATTCTCTGTATTTTTCTACTGCTTGTTTCGTGGCTGGGGGGTTTTCGTGTGTGGGTGTGTGTGTGTGTGTGTGGGGATGGTTGTGGTAGGTGTGTTGATTGTTTATTTTTCATCATGAGTTGTGAAGTCGTTGAAGGGATGAATCTTGATGTTTGCAGCGTTATGCATTCAGGCCCTCAATAATAATGTTTTCATATTTTGATGGATTTTATGGAAATGAGTCAAACGTGTTTTTCTCATCACTGATCAAATAAATAAATCATTTATCCTTTTTCATAATTCTATCAAATTATGAATCCTGTTTCTACTAAAATGAGGAACTACATTTCCCACAATCCCACAGCCCCACTTCCAATGCCCTCTGACCTGTCTGTGGCCGAAGTCGTTCAGGATAGTGGCTAGTTTCTTGGTGTTGCCGTGGAGCCTCTGGGCAGAGATGGCTGGGTTTGGGTCACGCCAGTCTACAGACATCCTGTGGAGCCACATGTCTCCCTGCTGGAGGTGAGGCAGGGAGAAGCTGGGGTCGAAGCAGTGCACCTCACACCCAGCTCTCCCCAGGGAATGTTCCAGAGCACGGTCTGCCACGCCCAGTCTGGAGGGAGACGAGAAAGGATGGTTAGCTGGGGTCAGGAATGCTTTCAGAATCAGACTTCGTTTGAGATTTTTATTTTTTATTCGCCATGCAAATTACACAAACACAGATTAATGTTTGTATGGATGGATGCACTGTATGGATGGATGCACTGTATGGATGGATGCACTGTATGTATGTATGTATGGATGGATGGATGTAGGGATGTATGTATGGATGTTACACGTTAATGCACATGCTTTTCTCTGTTAGTTTTTTCCTCTCTTTTTCTATGTAACCATAACCCACCAACACTTATGTATGAATCCAATCTACTGATTGCATGAAAATGGTCTTGTCTGGTGGTATTGTGAAAGGAATTGTATGAATATTTAAACAGATAAGTTCTTTAAAAAGATTGATCTCTCAACATCTCTTTTACGCTCTCACATTTTCTTTCCACTTCACTTCCTCAATTTCTGTCTCATTTCACAGACATGTCTGTACTTACAGTCCTCAGGCTTCTGTTGTTATATGGCTGTATGCTAATAGAAGAGCAGGAACTCACTTTCTCTCTTATTCACTTTCTCTCCATCTCTATCTGTTTATCTCTCTCTTTGTCTCTCTCTGTTCCTCTGTCTCTCTCCAGTCTTACAGATAATCTAGTATCTCCCCAGAGATGCTGCTGTGTTTCTGTGAGATGAAGCGGGAGAGGAGGAAGGGATTCAGGGACATATGAGGGACGACATCTGTCACCTTCCTAAGTGATCCAGTTATCTGAGGGGCTAATGGGATCCCAGGAGCACCTGGAGACATCATGCTGGACAGCTTCCACAGCACCCAGCCCATGGCTTCAATGGGCTTACATCACAGAGCTGTGTGTGTGTGTGTGTAGGTTTGTGTGTCTGTGCTTTTGTGTACAGTGTGTCTGTGTGTGTGTGTTTCTGTATGTGTGTGTGTGCGTCAGTGAGACAGAGGCTGGGTAATGGCCACATGGAGTTGCACTGAATTAAGAGGCTAATAGAGGAGAGGAAGGAAGACTTGGTTGAATGTGTGTGTGTGAACGTGTGTGACTGTGTGTGTGTGTGTGTGTGTGTGTGTAAGGAAGAGAGTCTCCATCCCAGTAAACATACTCTGAAAAGCCTGTCCTCTTTCTGAACTGTTGTGTCAACAGAGCCCTGAGCCCACAAAGCTTCACACTTAGTGAGTGTGAAGCAAGGAAAGTATCTGAAGGTCCCTCCTGAGTCCTCCCTCCTGCCTGCTGCCTCTTCCCTCCTGCCTCCTCCCTCCTGCCTCCTCCCTCCAGCCTCCTCCCTCTTCCCTCCTGCCTGCTGCCTCTTCCCTCCTGCCTCCTCCCTCCAGCCTCCTCCCTCTTCCCTCCTGCCTCCTACCTCCTGCCTCCTCCCTCCTCCCTGCTGCCTCTTCCCTGCTGCCTCCTCCCTCCTGCCTCCTCCCTCCTGCCTCCTCCCTCCTGCCTCCTCCCTCCAGCCTCCTCCCTCTTCCCTCCTGCCTCCTACCTCCTGCGTCCTCCCTCCTCCCTCCTGCGTCCTCTCTCCTGCCTCCTCCCTCCTGCGTCCTCCCTCCTGCGTCCTCCCTCCTGCCTCCTCCCTCCTGCGTCCTCCCTCCTGCGTCCTCCCTCCTGCATCCTCCCTCCAGCCTCCTCCCCCAGAGAGAGAGAGAGAGAGAGAGAGAGAGAGAGAGAGAGAGAGAGAGAGAGAGAGAGAGAGAGAGAGAGAGAGAGAGAGAGAGAGAGAGAGAGAGAGAGAGAGAGAGAGAGAGAGAGAGAGAGAGAGAGAGAGAGAGAGAGAGAGAGAGAGAGAGAGAGAGAGAGAGAGAGAGAGAGAGAGAGATCTGTGGGTGCAGGCTGTGGCCTCGTGCAGAGAACCAATGAGAGAACATCTGCTCTTCCTGTCTGGGCATGAGCATTTACGGCTCGTTTAACACTGTGCTAATGAGATGTGACCAACACACACACACACATACAGACACATGTACACACACTCATACATACACACACACACAGACACATGTACACACACTCATACACACACACGCAGACACTAACACGTGGGTGCGCATGCTCACAGTCAGGTGGACAGTTTGTGCTCTTCCAGTTGGGACTTGGGGCAGAGTTACTGTGTAAAGATGGAGGGGGCTGTCTAATGGACTAGATAATCCCTGCCAGGACAGGACCATACACTAGCCACTGAGTGTGTGTGTGTGTGTGTGTGTGTTGGACAGGGGCAGGGAAGCAGAAGGATGTAACTCTGTGCTGTCGTTGTTTTAAGCGAATCCAGAATCTTTTCTGAAAAATAACATTTTACAATCCCAGATGATTCACTGATTTTGTTTTTTCCCCCTAATTCATTTATGAATTGGAGCATTTCATCTGGGTTATTTACTATTGTCTACCAGTGAATATGCTTGGAGCGTACTTCAACTCCACAGTCCACATGATCTATGGTTTAATATAAATGACAGTATATATTGTATATGGTTTAGTATATGTAGCTGGTAAAAAGAGCTTCAGCCCCCATTGAGAGAAGCCTTCTGCTGATTCATGTGTTTTAAATTACAGCTGCCAGCCACAGAAAAACACATTCTGAATCGGTATCATGCATCATTCACAAGGCACCAGTCCTGTTCTGGGGCTAGGGTCTGTGTGTGTGTCTTTGTGTCTGTGTGCGTGTGTGTGTGTGTCTGTGTGTGTCTGTGTGTTGGGGAGTTAGAATTCTTTCACTCAGAGGAAATCAGATCCTAACTCCAGACCACTTCATTTGAACTGTGACCTCCACCATAACAGCTAGACTGGCAGCTGAAAGAAGGGTATCCCCAAACCACTCCCCTCCCACTCCCCTCCCTCCCTCCCTCCCCTCCCTCCCTCCCTCCCTCTGTCCCTCGCTCCTTCCTTCCTTCCAGTCAGTCAGAAACAGTCAGTGGGAGTTAGGTGGCTGAGTGGTTAAGGCGTCGTGATCGGAAGATTGCGAGTTAGACTCCCGGCTGTGCCAACATGACGTTGTGTCCTTGGGCAAGGTACTTCACCCTACTTGCCTCGGGGAATGTCCCTGTACTTACTGTAAGTCTCTCTGGATAAGAGCTTCTGCTAAATGACTACATGTAAGGAATATGGCTTCCTGAGTTGTCTGTGTGTGTGTCTGTGTGTGTGTCTGTGTGTGTGTGTGTGTGTGTCTGTCTGTCTGTGTGTGTGTGCTCTCACCCCAGAGAGTACACCCTGCAGGCTTTGTTGTGTATGTTGTGAGCCAGGCTGTACTTGCTGTCCAGACACACAAGCCAGGGCGTCTCCTGGCTGCTCTCCAACACAGCGCCCCCGGAGGCAGGGGGAGCACATGTCACCTACAGGGAGACAACAGGTCAGCGGCCTTCATCATGACCACCATCATCATCATCTTCATCAGCCACAAACAGCCTCGATCTTTGAACAGGCTCATTACAAACACGAGTCACATGCAGACACGCACACACACAGACACAGACACACACAGACACACACAGACACACACACAGACACACACACAGACACGCACACACAGTGAAATCCAAAGCAGGAGTTGCGTTCATATTTCAACATGTTTTTTCCTTGGTTCTTGCCTGTGCCTCTGGCTAGTCTCTCTCAAGGGTGTCAGCGGAGGAAAAAAGATCGGATTAAACATGAACGAACGCCTTCTATCGCTCTCACACCCTTAAAATGTCTTCTTTGACAAGGCTTCACCTTTCACCCACAGCAAAACTACACCTTCATCACCTCTGTTTTGTTTGACGTTTAACAATTCAGTGGGACAAGGGGAAAAACAAGAGAGAAAAATGATTTATGATGTTATTTCCTGAAGTACAGTGTGAGTTTCTGTTTTAATCCACACTTGCTAAACAGCGGCCATTCAATTTCTTTACTTGTTCCACATCTTCTTTTTCTCATCAATGTTATATTAGACTCAGCTATTGTAGCTGAGCTCTGAGGGAGGTAAGAGAAAGAGACATGTTCTATTATTAAATCATCATGGCAAGATGGCATTGCTGTTCCCATGAACCTGATGAAGGTCATCATATGGATGGAAATGACGTATATTGAGGTTTTTACAAAATAACAAAAAAAATATCTTTTTTTTTCTTGTGCTTTCTCAGGCTGGGAATTCTGTAAACAACTGGTTTCCTCAGCGGGATTCTGATCCCTGGGGTTCAATTCACATTGTGATTTCTTTAAGGATTTGGCATGTGTGTGTGTGGGTGTGTGTGTGTGCGCAGTTGTCCTTTAAAGAGAGCCGTTTCCACTCACAGTCTAGAGAGGTGTGTGCTGTGCTGCCAAAAACAATTTTTCATCTTTATAATCAATGTTGTTAAGGCTTACTAGTATATATCCTTTATTACATCTATAACATAATGTGATACTGACTTATTGTGAGCTATGTAATCTGCCTCTTCAACTCTGTGAGATGAAGAATACCAGTAAACAGTCCACAACTGTTGAGACACGTTCTGATAAAGATCATTTTAATTTGATTGACAGTTAGCTACCATCTCAGTGTGGGATTAACTCAACAAAGCTTGACCTGATAAATAACAAAGCCATTGATTCTGAAATCTCTCTCAAAACAATGTGATTGTGGCCTATGCTTGTGTTCTCCAAGGCAGAGACACAGGGTGCATGCTTCATAAGGCTCAGACTTGTCCCAGCTTATCAGACCATTTCTTCTCCTTTTCCCTGCTGGGGATGGGCAAACAGAGGCGGCTCATTGATTTGAAGTGCGACTGAGATGAGTCACGGTTCCATCTGTCGCGGAGATCGATAAAGTCATCACTGTGTACTAACAAAATAAAGAAATTCGCCACCCGTAAATAGATTACCAAACGACCAATTGGATGTGGTGTTTGTTAAACCTGTATAGTTTGACTTGTTAATGTAATAGGTTGAAATCACATTCCTGCTCACATAAGTGTTAGTGTCTCCACCACAAAATCAAGATCAAACTTCAGATAGAACAAGTCCATTGAAGGCAATGTAGCGACACCTGTTAGCTTTGGCCTACAGTAAGTGCGTCATGCTGTATTAAATTTACATCACATTTACATGTATTCATTAAGGAGACGCTTCTATCCAGAGCGACTTCCAACAGAGAGCTTTACAGAAGAGCACAGCTCACTGATCTCAAAGACGTGATAGTCCCCAAACATTGCTGATAATCAGAACATGAAGCATACATTGTGCAAAGAAGTACCAAAGAAGTACTGGAAGAGCCATAAGAACATGCAGTTAGACAAGTGACAATTGAACTACACAAACTTCAAAAGTGCAAGAGTGTACCTGTAGAAAAGCAAACAACATATACATATTTCCCAGCATAGTAACATGTTGACAGGGAGGATTTGGTTTACTTGTGGTGTGGTGATGTAGTTGACGAATCTCCGTGCCTCCTCCTCCAGAGAGTGGCTCTCTGCTGCCCAGGGTTCCAGATCAACATGCCATCGAGTCGTCTGCAGAACAGCACAATCACATTTACATTTAGTCATTTAGCACAGCGCTCCCCAACCCTGGGCTCAGGGCCCACTGCCCTGCATGTTTTAGATGCTTCCTCCTTCCCACACACTGATTTAGCAGACGCTGTTATATACAGAGTGACTTACAGCATATGTTTTCATGACATACCAACACCAAAATGAGACCAAAACAAAACTTCATTTGAATGCGTTATGAAATAGATGAATAATGTGTTCAGGCACTCATAATGTTCCCATCGTACCCATCTTACTGTTACTTCAAAGAGTCATTCTAGATATGCTTTTCTTTTGTTCTCTGTCTCTCTGTCTCTCTCTCTCGTCTTTCCATCCTTCTCTCTTCCCATGCCTGTCCTGACCCCCCCACTGCTTCCAAAGTTAAGATTCCTCTGGATGTTTACATTTTTCAGCAGAGCATGTTCCACAGTCGAGATACAAACCCTTTAACAACCTTCACCTCATGGCCTCCCAAAACAGAAAAACACACCATGTATTTTCGTCTGGAGTCCAATAGTTAATGGTGTTTGTGTTTTATTTCAAATGGGGACTGTAGAATGAAATGTCATCTGTTAGACTCTAGCCAAGTGTTCAGCTGTTTTCCTGTCAGTTTGTGACCTGCAGGATGTTCATTATTTATCTGAACTGACATTTCCATTAGCTGTGTCCAGACAACACAAATAAGACACGTTCACACTGACGAAAGAAAAACTAAACCAAGCCTTTCTACTATCTATTCTTTATCCTCAAAAGCCATTTGTGTTGTTTTTGAGCCCGATTAACCTTGGCTCCTAGCCCAGCATAGCCCTGTATAACCTGACCTAGCCCAGCATAGCCCTGTATAACCTGACCTAGCCCAGCATAGCCCTGTATAACCTGACCTAGCCTAGCATAACCCTGTATAACCTGACCTAGCCCAGCATAGCCCTGTATACCTGACCTAGCCCAGCATAGCCCTGTATAACATGACCTAGCCCAGCATAGCCCTGTATAACCTGACCTAGCCTAGCATAGCCCTGTATAACCTGACCTAGCCCAGCATAGCCCTGTATACCTGACCTAGCCCAGCATAGCCCTGTATACCTGACCTAGCCCAGCATAGCCCTGTATACCTGACCTAGCCCAGCATAGCCCTGTATAACCTGACCTAGCCCAGCATAGCCCTGTATAACCTGACCTAGCCTAGCATAGCCCTGTATAACCTGACCTAGCCCAGCATAGCCCTGTATAACCTGACCTAGCCCAGCATAGCCCTGTATAACCTGACCTAGCCCAGCATAGCCCTGTATAACCTGACCTAGCCCAGCATAGCCCTGTATAACCTGACCTAGGCCAGCATAGCCCTGTATAACCTGACCTAGCCCAGCATAGCCCTGTATAACCTGACCTAGCCCAGCATAGCCCTGTATAACCTGACCTAGCCTAGCATAACCCTGTATAACCTGACCTAGCCCAGCATAGCCCTGTATAACCTGACCTAGCCCAGCATAGCCCTGTATAACCTGACCTAGCCTAGCATAACCCTGTATAACCTGACCTAGCCCAGCATAGCCCTGTATAACCTGACCTAGCCCAGCATAGCCCTGTATACCTGACCTAGCCTAGCATAGCCCTGTATAACCTGACCTAGCCCAGCATAGCCCTGTATAACCTGACCTAGCCCAGCATAGCCCTGTATAACCTGACCTAGCCTAGCATAGCCCTGTATAACCTGACCTAGCCCAGCATAGCCCTGTATAACCTGACCTAGCCCAGCATAGCCCTGTATAACCTGACCTAGCCCAGCATAGCCCTGTATAACCTGACCTAGCCTAGCATAGCCCTGTATAACCTGACCTAGCCCAGCATAGCCCTGTATAACCTGACCTAGCCCAGCATAGCCCTGTATAACCTGACCTAGCCCAGCATAGCCCTGTATAACCTGACCTAGCCCAGCATAGCCCTGTATAACCTGACCTAGCTTGGGTTCTCCATCCCTCTTCCTCTTTTCCTGTCTACTTGATTTGCCTAAATCCTCTGTGTGTGTGTGTGTGTGTGTATGTGTGTGTGTGTGTGTGTGTGTGTATAAAGAAGCCCGAGCTCCAGGCCCTTTACTCCTCCATTGAACACATCCTCAGCAACTCAATCAGCCAATGAGGAAGCAGGTCACACCTGTGATGTCATCAAGGTGCACCCTGGTGTACTCTGACAGGGCAGACAGTCAGTAAGGTCTGTCAGTAAGGTCAGTCAGTAAGGTCAGTCAGTAAGGTCAGTCAGTAAGGTCAGTCAGTAAGATCACACAGGTGCAGGCTGCCAGGTAATGTTGACGACAACCTGCTGATTTGATTCATGCTTCAGATGGATTACCTGTGCTTTGTTTTTGTTTGTTCGTTTGTTTGTTTGCACAGTGTGTACTCACTACAATTTCTCCTGGACATGTGTCAGGTCTGAGGTGGTGACTCGATGAAGCATGACGTTTCGGCGGGGGGGGCATGCAAACTTTAATGGGCCACGATTATCTGGACTCCAGATTCAGTCTACTCTGATGCAGCCTCCGGGAAAGCCATCGTTTCGTTGGTGGTGGAGTGAATTACAGTAAGACCCGTTTTATTGATTATTCTTAAGTATCTTAAAAGATAGTTGCAGTGTGTGGAGACCACTATTGAGATGATCTTGGTGAATGTTTAATCACTTAAGAACAAAACATTCATGTTAAATCACTTATTCTCATCACATCATCTGGAATTTGGCTTAATGTTGGCGATTTGAGTCCTCTAACTGAACTCTTTCCCTAGTGACTGGGCCTGTTTTAGTTCTCCCACAGTTATGGGAAAGGTTTAGGGCTTGACAGCTGTTTGCAAAAAAATCTTTTAAATGCTGTTTATTGCCTGTTGGCAATTATTCAAGCTTTGAAGTGCACGTATTCAAAGTTGAACTGGACAGTTGCTGCTTTGTGCTTGTGTGTATAGACCCTCTTAAAATAAGGACTTCATCCATGAGTTTACTGATCGCTTATAATTGATTGTGTCTGACTTTGATAACCTTTTAATCATTGGGGATTATAATATTCATGTTTGTTGTCCATCAAAGCCATTTGTTTGTCAGTTTTTACACCTCATGGACTCTTTGAATTTAACGCAGTCTGTAACTATCCCTACGCATGATTGTGGTCAAACCTTCAACATTGATCTTTCTGTTTGTTTTCCTGTCTTAAATGTTGAGTTGATATGTGTCTATCTGACCACACCTGTTATATCACCAATACTGTCGCACCACTCAAACTAGAGTGACCCAAAGTCAAACCTTCTCCTTTAACAGTGAGGCTTGTACCCACAGGAGTGTAGGAAAGCTGAGAGGAAATGGAAAACAGATAAGTGGCAAAGTGTCCTGTGAGATATTGAGAGATTTCGTAGGATCCTATCAACGTCATTCAGCAGACGCTCTTATCCAGAGCGATTTACATCAAGTACAGGGACATTCCCCCCCTGAGGCAAGTAGTGTGATGTGCCTTGCCCAAGGACACAATGCCATGATGGCACAGCCAGGATTCAAACCAGGACTCCCTAACCTCTCAGCCACCTGACTCAGGTTCAGCTTGTCCTCTGTCAGGGACAATGAATGGAAAGTTCTGCTTCATCAGAGTTCTGTGTCCTTCGGGCTAGGTGTGAGCAATGAGGTTGGCCAACCATAAATAATCCCTGGGAGGGCTGGAGTGTGGGGACGGTGGCTGGCTCCTACAGGGGGAGACGTGCTGCTGTACACATCACACACAGGGACACACTCACACACATGACACGATGACACATACACACACAACACAGAAAACACACACATCATACACAGACATCAAAAACGGGCATCACCACACACACACACACACACACAGCTCAGATTCCACATCACACAGGCACACATACTAGATGTAACACACACACACACACACTCACACCTTCTCCATCAAAGCGGTAGAGAGCAAGAGAGAGAAAGGGTGAGAGAGGAGAGAGAAGACCAGGAGAGACAGAAACAAAGAGAGGGAGACCATGACAGTAAGCATGACAAGACTGAACAAAGAAAGGATGGAGGAGCCAGTGGCTGAAAGAGGAGGAGGAGAAGAAAGGAGAGAAATGTATTCAGAGGCTTGATAAACAGTTCTGTCCAGGTCGTCTATGCCAACACCAATCACAGAGTGGGATTTCCAGTGTGGACTGAGTGACTCTGGCAGGCTGCTGGGATGCCTGTGAGTCTGTGAGTCTGTGAGTCTGTGTGTCTGTGGGTCTGTGGGTCTGTGAGTCTGTGAGTCTGTGTGTCTGTGAGTCTGTGTGTCTGTGTGTCTGTGTGTCTGTGTGTCTGTGTGTCTGTGTGTCTGTGGGTCTGTGAGTCTGTGAGTCTGTGTGTCTGTGGGTCTGTGAGTCTGTGAGTCTGTGTGTCTGTGTGTCTGTGTGTCTGTGTGTCTGTGTGTCTGTGGGTCTGTGTGTCTGTGGGTCTGTGGGTCTGTGTGTCTGTGGGTCTGTGTGTCTGTGAGTCTGTGTGTCTGTGTGTCTGTGTGTCTGTGGGTCTGTGTGTCTGTGGGTCTGTGGGTCTGTGAGTCTGTGAGTCTGTGTGTCTGTGAGTCTGTGTGTCTGTGTGTCTGTGGGTCTGTGGGTCTGTGTGTCTGTGTGTCTGTGGGTCTGTGAGTCTGTGAGTCTGTGTGTCTGTGTGTGTGTCTGTGTGTCTGTGGGTCTGTGGGTCTGTGAGTCTGTGTGTCTGTGGGTCTGTGGGTCTGTGTGTCTGTGTGTCTGTGGGTCTGTGAGTCTGTGAGTCTGTGTGTCTGTGTGTCTGTGTGTGTGTCTGTGTGTCTGTGGGTCTGTGGGTCTGTGAGTCTGTGAGTCTGTGTGTCTGTGAGTCTGTGTGTCTGTGTGTCTGTGTGTCTGTGGGTCTGTGTGTCTGTGGGTCTGTGAGTCTGTGTGTCTGTGGGTCTGTGGGTCTGTGAGTCTGTGAGTCTGTGTGTCTGTGTGTCTGTGGGTCTGTGGGTCTGTGAGTCTGTGAGTCTGTGTGTCTGTGGGTCTGTGGGTCTGTGAGTCTGTGAGTCTGTGTGTCTGTGGGTCTGTGAGTGTGTGTGTCTGTGTGTCTGTGTGTCTGTGGGTCTGTGAGTCTGTGAGTCTGTGTGTCTGTGAGTCTGTGAGTCTGTGAGTCTGTGAGTGAGTCTGTGGGTCTGTGTGTCTGTGAGTGAGTCTGTGAGTCTGTGTGTCTGTGAGTGAGTCTGTGAGTCTGTGTGTCTTTCCTCCATCCATCTGCCTGTTGTGAAGAAGCTTCAGAGAGGAGACTGGAAGTGCCAACACCACCTGTCCAATCTGGCTCCTCTGCTATCCTGACGGAACGTTCTGGTCAGATGGGAGACGCCTTGAGCACATTAGGAGGCATGTTTCTGAAAACGCCACACACCCTGTCACACACACACACACACATCACATCACAGCTGCGATATCCCCCGTTTAAATCGCGCTGTTTCTTGTTTTAGGGGTCAAAGATCATCCATCTCTCTATCTCCACTCCTCCCTGTCCTCCTCTTTTCCATTATCTCTCATGTTCGAAAAAGATCATTACAGCTCTGAATCTCATTATCTCTCTAGTGGTGCTGTTCAATCACACAGCTAGCCTGCAGGCCGTGTCACTGCCTGGGATTTACACTGATGTGGTGAGCCGGACTCCAGAGCGGGCCAGGGGCTCTCTCATTCCCCCCGAGCCCAGGAACACATCTCCTCTCTGGGGAACAGCCGGCCAGCTGACAACCCCTCATTTGACACATGTGTGTTTCATGGGAGTTTGGTACGTTTGTATTTCTCATCAGATTGTTTTCACTAAAGCAACCCAGTGAAATTAAAATTCCCAGCATGCCGATTAGTTCTGTCAAATTTGCCCAAGCCTATCTTGAAGCCAGAGCATGGTTAGAATATAGAAGGCTAAAACAGGATTACATTGATCTTTTTAATAAAGGCAATAATCTGCCATGTATTTAGCCCCCTCTTTGGGAAGGGGGTAATTAAAGGAGGAAGAATATAAATGAAAAAGAGTGAAATAGAGATGTAGTAGACTGATATTGAGAGGCCATTTTCTGTTTCACTGTTAGTCTGTGGAAAGAATTGTATATGTACACTGTCTCAGTAATCCACATCTGGATTGAATATGCATGCTGTGTGTTTCTGCTTGTGTGTGTGTGTGTGTGTGTGTGCGCGAAGGAATGTAGTGAGGCACTGAATCAAAGGTTTTTAGAGTGTGTTAAGAGTGTGCAGCGTTCTGGAGAAGGGGCTGGGCTATCTACATACTGTACATACTCTACAGCAGGCTTATACAACTACTCCACCATGACATTCCAGTACAGCACACACACACACACACGTGCACACACATGCACGCGCACACACAACACATGCACTCACACACTCGTGCATGCTACCTGTGTCAAACAAAGCTGTTCTGAGATCAGTGTTTGTATTGGCCTCTCCCCTGGCCCTGTTCTCCCCCAGAGGCAGTCACTGATCCTGGCTCTGTTTGCACAGGTGGTTCTCATTAACCAGAACCCACAATATCTCCATCTGGCCCCATAATATGCTGCATCTCTGCTGGCCTCGGTCCTGTTGGCTGTTCCTACTGCCTGGTTCTGCTAGCTTCTCTTGTTCAGGAGGAGACTAACCTCAGCCTGCATGGAGGATGCTGGTGGCTGTGGAACTCAGCTGATTCAAAAGAGCCGAGTCAGACTGTGGAACCGAGCTGATTCAAAAGAGCCGAGTCAGACTGTGGAACCGAGCTGATTCAAAAGAGCCGAGTCGGACTGCGGAACCGAGCTGATTCAAAAGAGCCGAGTCGGACAGTTTCCCTTTTGAGCGAGAATGTTTGTTCCCATTTACAGCCTTTCCACCCATGTACCACCACCATGAATAACACTGATGTGGAGTCTACCTTCACTTATCAAAGTTGATTGACATGACTCTAATGTAGAGGAAGGTGCAGTGTAAAGTCAAAGCCCCACCCCCCCACATCATAAGATGCAAGGAGACAAGCTGAGAAACAGACAACATACAGAGAGGAGGTAGAGATGGAAGTCAGGAGTTATGCAGAGCGAAGATGAAGGTGAGACTGAAAGAAAAGTGTCATCTTACTAATGAGAAAATCTGTTCATGAGGTGATTATAGCTTGGAGCGTTTCAACCAGCCAAACTATTTGAACACAGTCCTGTTGGGGCTGTATCTGGAACAACAACCATAAATGGTTACATTAACCACAATGACTTCCTTTAAAGTTTTATTCTAATTCAGTTTTATCCTTTTATTTACTGAGATAAACGTAACGTTGGTTAGCATATGCTATGATTATCTTCAAAAACCTTTAAATACCTCCATCCATCTGTCAGCAATGATCTCTGCTCACTCCCACTACTGAGTCTAGTCCTCACTCTCTTCATCCTCTCTGATCATCCCTCTTCCTTTCATCTCTTCTTCCCTACTTTGCTTGTTTCTCTCTGTTTTTTTATCAGTTCTCGTTCGTCTTCCATCATGGCTCATTTATCACACAAGTCTCTCAGATAAAGCCTTTGTCTCAGAGGCTGGGCTTTCATATTCTGGATGCTTCTATAGAACACTTGCTGATACAAACATATCCATTACAATTACATTTGGTCACTAGCAGACTCTCTTATCCAGAGAGACTTACAGTAAGTACAGGGACATTCCCCCCCTGAGGAAAGTAGGATGAAGTGCCTAGCCCAAGGATACAACATAATTCTTGCACAGCCGGGATTCGAACCGGGAGCCGTCGGATTACTAGCTCTTACTGCTCAGCCATCTGAGCCCAGCAGACCTCCTGCTGGTGTCGCGACACGCTGTGCTGTAAAACCTGGATGAGAGGTGTGTGTGTGTGTGGGTTAGTGTGGGTGGAGGTGTGTGTGTGTCTGTGTGTGTGGGTGGAGGTGTGTGTGTGTCAGTGGAGGTGTGTGTGTGTGTGTCAGTGTGGGTGGAGGTTTGTGTGTGTCAGTGTGAGTGGAGGTGTGTGTGTGTGTCAGTGTGGAAGTGAGGGGGGAGCCTGGTAATAGCTGAAGGTAGGCTAGGCAGGGCAGGGCTGGGGGAGGCTGGTGATAGCTGGAGGTAGGCTAGGCAGGGCAGGGCTGGGGGAGCCTGGTGATAGCTGGAGGTAGGCTAGGCAGGGCAGGGCTGGGGGAGCCTGGTGATAGCTGGAGGTAGGCTAGGCAGGGCAGGACTGGGGGAGGCTGGTGATAGCTGGAGGTAGGCTAGGCAGGGCAGGGCTGGGGGAGGCTGGTGATAGCTGGAGGTAGGCTAGGCAGGGCAGGACTGGGGGAGGCTGGTGATAGCTGAAGGTAGGCTAGGCAGGGCAGGACTGGGGGAGGCTGCATTCAGCAGGCATTTAGCAGATCAATGCCTCTCATTCATATCAACACGGTGGGAGGTGGAAAAGCTCCTGGAATGTCCTAAACAAGGCGTTCATGTCTGACGGTGGTGAGGGTCACTTCAGTCAGGACATCATCACTGACGCTGACTTGTACTCCACGAGACGCTGCTTTGTGTGGCTGGAGGTGCTGCACAATGGGTCTCCTTTACAATCCACCCATGAGAAATGACTCCATTGATCTGGTGTTTCCATCCAGAGGCACACATGGGTTTGATCACCATTAGAGATGACAGCAGTGGTACAAAAGCCCTTTATGCTAAAGGAAAAAACTGAATTCAATGTGCTGTTCTGCTGGAAAGCCTCCATATCACTAAGCAGCCGCAGAGATCTTTTATCTGTACTCAGTCACTTGTTTTTTTTTGTACATCAAAATGGATTTTTGCAGCTAATAACGTCATGATTGAGAGATCATCAGACTCTGGGTCCCAGTCCCAGCCTAAGCTCCGGGGAGGGGGCAGCACAGAGAATGTGACCCCAGGGGACGTGTCACATTCTCAGGCATAGATTCAATGTGACTGTCCCTGGCTCCACCAGTTCTAGGTTAAAGCTCTCTGACAAGTCCAGTCACACCTCAGGGATTAAACACAGTCCACTGCACTCGCTCTCTCTTTCACCCCCTCTCCCTCTCTCTCCCTCTCTCTCTCTCCCTCTCTCTTCCTCTCTCTCCCTCTCTCTCCCTGTCTTCGCCCCTGTCTCTCTCTCTCTCTCTATCTCTCTCTCTCTCCCTCTCTTATCCTTTCTCTCTCTCTCTCTCTCTCTCTATCTCTCTCTCTCTCCCTCTCTTATCCTTTCTCTCTCTCTCTCTCTCCCTCTCTCTTCCTTTCTCTCTCTCTCTCTCTCTCTCTCTCTCTCTCTCTCACACACACATACACAGAGGACTGAATAAGAAACAGGACTATTTTCTAGCCCACATGTCCAGGCTCTACACACACACACACACACACACTCCTCCATGCTTAAGATCCCCTCTCCCCACAGCTCCTATGGTTCTTGCAGGGACATGTGGTGGCTAATTGTTTAGAAAGCTCTCCGCCCGCCTCTTCTTATCTCTTAGTGGTCTAATCACTTATCTCAGCTTCAAACTGAACTTGACAGGAAGACTTCAGCTGCTCTTAATAGTTTTTTTGTGTTTGTTTAGTTCGTGAAGCTAAACTCAAGCAGACTGAATTAGTCTAGGCCAGTTCACAACAGACAACTGACAGACAACTGACAGACAACTGACAGGACCGTGTGACTTGGCAAATCACTTTCTCTGTTCCAAAATAAAGAGGCGACACAGAGGGAGATGACAGGATCGAGAGGGGGAGAGCAAAAGCTCTCGCTAAACGTTGGAACATTGTGACTGTGAAAGGAAATACAGATTCAAGAAAGGAAATCCAAATCCCCCCTCACACACTATCCCCTATCTCTGCATGTCTCCCATCTCTCTCTGTCTGTCTGACTGCTATGGCATCAGCTAATTCAAGTCCAGCATAAATGTTGACCTTTAGTTTAAATCTACCTCATGGTTTGAGGGCTCCCCATTGTTTAACGTTTTCTCTCTTTTTTTTAATGAGTTTTAATCAAGACCAATTTCAGCAGGCAAAATGGGCAGCTTTGGAATGCGAGGGTCCTTAACTCCAATCAGAAACCAGTACGGATTTGATTAAGTTGGTCTGTCAGAGGTTGATTGCTTTTCGTTCGAACGAGGGTCTGCTAGATTAAAAGTAACTGCTTTCACTCAACAGGAATCCATTAGGTTTGGTTTTGCTGAGTGGAGGAGGTGTTTCTACCCTGGATCCCAGTTCCTGCTTACTGTGGCCTTCGCTACGTTCAGAGCTATGTTGCTATGTTGACTCTGGCCCATGGCCTTTAAAACACAGAAAGAATAAGAGAGGAAGTGGACACCTAAACATGATGTCCCATACAGGAACAGCTGTGTACAGAAGTGTGTTTGTGTGTGAAACAGGAGCGCCAAATTCCTCCTCAGTCCAGCACAGGAGCAACTACAGGGCCCTCCACCCTGACACTCAGCAGGGTGCTAAACACCTGACAGATCTGGCCAGCTCCAGTCTACAGGGTAGCTATGTGCTTCACTATGCCTGCTACTAATGTCCACTTGACACTCTACATTGGCAGTTGTTCCTGAGCAGCATGGGGCTAAAGCCATGAGGCAGAGTGAGAGTAAGAAGTGTGCCACAGCAGCGCTGTGCAGACACTGACTTCCTGTTTAATGCCTGTGAAGGTCATGTGGTTCCTGTTTGACGCTCTCGCCCGGAGCAGAGCTGTTTGGCCTTCCTGCTTTGCCTCCTTCATCTGTAATGCAGAAACAGTCAAGAGAGAACTGCTAGAGGCAGAGAGAGGGAGGGAGGGAGGACGGAGAGAGAGAGAGAGAGACAGAGAGAGAGAGAGAGAGAGAGAGAGGGAGAGAGAGACAGAGGAAGAGAGAGAGAAAGAGAGAGAGAGAGAGAGAGAGAGAGGAAGAGAGAGAGAGAAAGAGAGAGAAAGAGAGAGGGAGAGAGAGATAAAGAGAGAGAGAGAGAGATGAAGAGAGAGAGAGAAAGATACAGCAGTGCAAGAGAGCGCAGCCAGAGAAAGGGAGAGAAATAACGAGAGGAAGAGAGAAACGGAGATCAGGGATAGTCAGAGGGGAAAAAAAAACGAGAAGAGAGCGATAGAAGAGCAAGCGAGAGAGAAAAGGGGTGAGTAGGTGGGAAAGAAGAGAGAGAGATGAAGTGGGAGAGACAGAGAGAATAAACAAGATACCAGCGACCATGAAAGAGAGCATACGACATGCAGAAGTCTCTCTTGCTCTCCTGCAGAGCAGCTTATGTGACAAATGTGTGTTTAGGAGCGCAGAGAGACTTCTGCTGGAATGCAGTACTGATAGTCCTCTGCACACAGCTCCCAGGGCTGGGGCCTGTCAGGCCAGGATTTGCATGCAGAGATAGTCTAACAGTGTTCCAGTTCTGGTGAAGGAGAGCTCAGTATCACATCAGAATCAGAATCTATTTTAATTGCTATGCAAGATTTTACAAACATAGAATTCACTTTGGCTGAAAGGAGCAAACATAGAACATATATGTCCGTCTGTGTCTTTGCATGAGTGCACAACTAAAATGGACATGGACAGCTTATTGAGATACAGAGAAAGAGAGAGAGAAGATGAGGGAGAGTTGAAGAGATGGGCCAAAATTAATTGGCATAGAGGGGAGAAGAGAGAAGCTGAATGAAGGGTGGATTGACGGATGAAGGCGGGGAGAGATGGATGAGGATGGAGACAGCAGTGTAGTGGAGGACAAAGAGACAGTGATGGAGGAGGAAATAAATCAATGCAGCAAGGGAAGTGCTGTATGGAGTGTGGACCTCTAAAGGTCAGAGTTCAGCCCCCGGTGTGCGTGTGCGTGTGTGTGCGTGTGGTGTGTGTGAATGAAAGTAACGCTTCATATGGAGCCTCTGAATGCTCTTTTGTTAGACCTGCCTCTGTATGGACATTAGATGAGCTGCACATGGTTTTAATGTTCCCAATGGAGCAGCTTTGCACATGTCTGTAACCCTGTTCCAACACTCGAAGCAGCTCCGTCCTGCATATTCATCTGACACAGTCTTGCAGCCTAGCCTGCGTCATCGTTTCACCATCTCAACAAGATCTCCAACCATGAATATTTCATTTTCCAGTTAACATTCCTTCTGAGGAGACAGTTGAAGACCAGGAGAGGTCCAGCGCTGATGCGCACCACACACCCCTCTGCACCCCCCCCACACACACACACCATAAACACACACATAAACCATTATCTAAGTGTGCTAACAGAGACATAAAGACAGAGAGCAACTGAGACGAAAATAGAGAAAGAAAGACCTCATCACCTCAGTCGTTCATTTATCTCAGAGCATTGAATCATTCGGTCCCCACTCACCTTTCTATGCAGGCCAAGGTGAGGGCAGCACCTTACCAAGGGGTCCTCGCTGCTTCCTGCTTTCCTCCCAGCCTCAGTGTCCTTCTTCAGCGTGCGTACATACGACACCCTCCTCTTCATCTCCCTGTCCCTGTGCTTGTCCAGGGGCAGCCCCTCTCTGGTGTGTGCCCCCCTCTCCTGGAGGAGCAGGCTGGGTGGGGAGGGGGGCCTCTGGGGCAGGGCTGGAGGTGCCCCCCTCCATGCCCTCTCCAGGTAAACATGCGCGCAGACGAGGAGGACTGTGACCAGGGCACACACACGCAGGGCCAGTCCCTGTTTCGCTCTGTCTCCCCACATACCTGTACACAACACCAAGTGTGTGTGTGTGTGTGTGTGTGTGAGAGAGAGAGGGTCACTCTCTGTCACTCTTCCTCTCCCACTCTCGACCCTGAGTCTCTTTAGTCCATCTTCAGAAAGAGAGTCAAAGATGAACTCTCACAGTCTTCCTGTCATGATGTCACCTTGTTCTTCTCTTCTTTCTGTCTCTCGCTCTCCTTCTCTCCAGTTAAACCCACGTCGGTGTAGTGTGCATGTGTGTGTGTGTGTGTGCATCTGTCTCAGGCTGCTCGGCTGCTTGTGTGTGTGTGTGTGTGTGTGTGTGTTGAGGACTGCACATGGAGTCAGCTGTGTAATGTGTGCCACTCACATTGAAAACTTTGGGAACTCCCCCTTCACTCTGAGAAGCCTCCTCCTCCTCCTTCCTCCCTCCTCCTTAACCCTCCCATCCCACACCCCCTTCTCAAATACAGCCCTCTCTCAGGCTATTATCCCTCTCTACACCCTGTCTCTCTCTCTTTACACCCCTTTTCTCTCTCTCTGTCTCTCTCTGTATCTGTCTCTCTTTCTCTCTCTCTGTCTCTCTCTCTTTACACCCCTTTTCTATATCTCTGTCTCTCTCTCTGTATCTGTCTCTCTTTCTCTCTCTCTGTGTCTCTCTCTCTGTATCTGTCTCTCTCTTTCTCTCTATGTCTCTCTCTGTCTCTCTCTCTGTCTCTCTCTCTGTCTCTCTCTCTTTCTCTGTCTCTTCATCTCTCTCTCTCTCTCCCCAGCGCCTCTCGTCTCAGGTTACTGTGTAACTCTACACAGGGCGGGACCAGCAAAGAGCCCCTGATATCAGTCCCACCATCAAAGAGAGAGAAAAAGAAAGAAACTGAAAAATTGACTGATTTTCAATGAACAATGAGAGCTCGCTTGTGTTTACACTGTGTGCCATCAAGGAGGAGTGGAGGAAGGGAGGATAAATAACACAGCAAGAGAGGACAGAGAGGCAGAGCAGCTTGTAAACATTCACATTTACATTTATTCATTTAGCAGACGCTTTTATCCAAAGCGACTTACAAGAGAGAGCTTTTACAAAGAGCATCGGTCACTGAGCATAGCAACGTGATAGACCCTGAACACAGTGGGTTTTAAACATCCCAAGATCTCTGTGTGCAGGTTCAGTCATCAGGGTTCTGCTGTTGGGTCTCTGTGTTGGTTGGTTGTATATTGTACAATTAAGAAGGATGGCAGGAAAATCATACTTCACTCTTAGTATTAGTGACGAACAGGGTTTTTTGGGGGTATAAAGATGGTCCTCTACTGCCCCCCAAAGGCACTTTGTGGAATTATGCATTTGCTGCCATTTTTTTTATAGCATTTACTCATTTAGCAGACACTCTTATACAGAGTGACTGATAAAAATGATTAAGTATTATTTTGATCAATGATAAAATTACTTGTTTAATTTCAATGCAGAATACTGTGTATTGCACTCTGTTTGGCTGTATTGCCAACAATACAGCTACAATACAGCCAAATTGCAAACTGACATCGCAATTTGGACAGGCTCAGACACACACACACTCACAGAATATATAATATACAGTATGTATATGTGCATATATTTCCATGTATAAAGTGTATAAAACCTTGTCCAGGAAGATCAGATCAACATCCTGTGTTAGGTTCATGATGTTAACCTGCCCTCTGGATCCAGTGGAGGAAGCTGATGTTTTAAGAACAGACCACAGAAGCACTCAGCATCTCAATACTCATCCTTAATTATTCAATAGCTTGTCCGTGTCACTTCTGCCACTATCTTATTGATCTCGCTGTACCTTTTTTCCTGATCTCCCTGCCCTCCTTTGCTTTAAATGGTTGTTTCCTCCGTTAATATACGACTTCATCTTCTGCCTTTTTGGTATTGAAACCACCGTGAAGTGTAATTTACTTTAATTGGACCAATAGCTGTTCCCCAATTGCATCTAAATAGTTGTAATACATACCCACCGCTAGGTGGCAGCAAACACTCATGAATGTAAAAGAATAGTCAATAATTCACTTTGAGAGTTCAGGCAAAGGTTCTCTCAGAAGGGATTTGGATATATGATGGACACACAACCCCCCCCCCCCCCCCCCCCCCAAACAGGCCAGAGGCATCAGAGGTACAGAGGTGACCCTGACCTCATGAGGCCACCGTACTCCAGGACTGCTGTGAGGTCACAGCTTTTTAGGTCGAGCCTCTTTCAGCTTCCAGTGGTCAGAGTTCACCTTCCATGGTTGCCTGAGGAACACAAGCCTGTATTGATCCCAGCTAAGTGTCTGGATGCTGCCTCTCTGGTTCCTGTGCTGCCATTAGCCCGGCGCTGGATTGGTCAATCTCTCCAGCTGCTCAAGGTCACGTACCCCAGAAAGAGCTTACTATTCTGGAAGTTTCTTTCACTCGCTCAGTCCTACCCTTAACTCCTGTCTTCCCTTGTTTCCTTTCCTTGCTTCCTTCCCTTCCCACCTGTGTGGTCAGTGATCGGACAGTGATCCAGCCCACACTCAGCACCAGTACCACCAAAGGTCAAAGGGTTCATCGTGGGATAGCCTGCTGTCATGGTGATGAACTCAGATCACTGAAGGAGTGTGAAGGGGAGGAGTCTAAAATGTTTTCCTGTAGGCTGAGATATTTACAGAGAGATAACTTGATCACCACCATCAAGGCATCTGTGTCCACGTCTGAATAATCAGCAGCATCTTGCTGGTGTCTCTGGTTCCAGGAAGCAGCAGCAACAGTCCTGGAAGCTGTGAATCAGTCTAGTGTTAAGAGCCCAGCCATGGGGCCCAGGACCCGGGCAGAGGGAAGGCTGGGGTCTGGAGTGAGCTGAGAGTGGCTATGTGTATTCAATGTTTCCATCCCAAACATACTAGATTTACATTTAGTCATTTAGCAGATTATCCATCTTTTATCCAGAGAGATTTACAGCAAGTACAGGGACATTCCCCTCTGAGGCAAGTAGGGTGAAGTGTCTAGCCCAAGGACACAACATCATGGTGGCACAACCGGAGTTCAAACCAAGGACCATCTGATGTCCAGCCTGACACCCTTACACTAATCTTCCTCACAGACTTCTAGTTTTCTTCCTCTCTTCCTACTGACTGAATTCCAGTATTCCCTTTTGGGGTTGGTGCGAAAATGGCTGCGACATAGATTCAGGTTTTATGATCAATCTAAGTAAAAGCCAATACAGTTGAGCAGAATGCCTTGATATTCCTAGTGGAGCTGTGCTTTTCTCCTGACAGATCCATAAACCCTTTGTCTCTTGGATGGGGGGAAACAGAGGCAGGGTTTAATGGGAGGGTCGGGATGCACAGTTGGGATTAACAGCCTGCAGTAAAAGAACAGTCAGCTACAAGATCAACATCTCCTCTCATATTTCTGCCTCAAGTTCAATGCTTGTTGTCTTCTGCTCTCTCTCTCTCTCTCTCTCTCTCTCTCTCTCTCTCTCTCTCTCTTTCTCTTGCTCTCTCTCTCTCTCTCTCTCTCTCTCTCTCTCTCTGTCCATCTCTCCCTCGGTCTCTCTCTCCCTTTCTCTTCCTTTCACCCTCTCTCTTCCTCTGTCTCTCCCTCTGGCTCTCTCTCCTTCTCTTTCCCTCTCTCTCCCCTTAGATGTGTAATCATCAAAGGGAGATTGACAACTTGTTTTTTTTGTGGTTAATTCTGTGTCTACAAAAACAAAATTTACATTTTAACTGAAGTACCTAATTTGATTAGGTGAGGAGCTTAAGGGCTCTTCATAAAGCATGATGATGTGTGTGGGTGTGGCAGTGATGGACATGTGAGAAGTGTGTGTGTGTGTGTGTGGGAGGGGGGGGGCGCAGGGAGGATAAATAAGAGAGGGGGGGTGTTGAATGGAAGTGGAGAGATAAAAAGTGTTGATTTGTTCAATTTGTCAGTTGCCATGAAGACATAGTCATTGACGAGAGCTCTGTGCACTGTGCATTATTCTTACCTGCTGATACACACACACACACACACACACACACAACACTCACACTAATGCACTACCCACACACACAAATACACAACATACACACTGACACACATACACACACAGTCAGCAGCTCAGCAAGTGACACGTCGGTGTGACTGGTTGCCACGGCGACCAGGAGCATGAATGACCCGGCCATGTCTTCACAGCAAGACTCCACATGTCAGGACTGAGAGAGAGAGAGAGAGACAGAGAGACAGAGAGAGAGAGAGAGAGACAGAGAGAGAGAGAGAGACAGAGAGAGAGAGAGAGACAGAGAGACAGAGAGAGAGAGAGAGACAGAGAGAGAGAGAGACAGAGAGAGAGAGAGAGAGACAGAGAGACAGAGAGAGAGACAGAGAGAGAGAGACAGAGAGACAGAGAGAGAGACAGAGAGAGAGAGAGAGACAGAGAGAGAGAGAGAGAGAGACAGAGAGACAGAGAGAGAGACAGAGAGAGAGACAGAGAGACAGAGAGAGAGACAGAGAGAGAGAGACAGAGAGACAGAGAGAGAGAGAGAGAAAGAGAGAGACAGAGAGAGAGAGAGAGAGAGAAAGAGAGAGACAGAGAGAGAGAGAGAGAGACAGAGAGAGAGAGAGAGACAGAGAGAGAGAGAGAGAAAGAGAGAGAGAGAGGAGAGACAGAGACAGAGAAAGAGAGAGGGAGAGGAGGGAGAGAGAGAGGTCATAAGTCCAGGCTTATGACAGGTCATTATTTATCTCCACTTAAACCATCCTTCTACTGAGGGAGAAAAATGGCAGATTGATTTTCCAAAGGGTCACCAGTGTATGTCTGTCTTCTTGTGTCAGGGGTAACAGCTTTCCCACCTTAACAGTTACCAGATTATGATGCTCTTCGTTGTTTTCTTTGTGTGGCTTTTTGCATTTCCTGTGATGTCAGAGAATGCCACCCTCTGGACTCTGGTGCTGTTTCCTCCGGTCGGGCCCCTTGTCAGACTGGGGGGCCCCACACAGTGACTAATGGGGATGTCATTGAATTAGGAGGGACACTGATGAAGGGATGATGAAGATGGTTTTTCTTTTGTTCTTCACAGTCTAGTCATCTGACATTTCACTTTAAGGCTTTAATGAATCGTCTCCTCCTCTTAGCTTACATGTCAGAACAAGGTTGTTTTAACGCGGTAACACAGAGAAACAGACTTTGTTGAGAAGAAAGGCTGTCGTTTCATCACATGCAGATTATATTAAATAAAAAGAATGGTTCAACATCCCTTGAACTCTCTGCTTTCCTGCTCTGAATGTTAAGGATTAATTAAATCTTCTCTGGAATAAATCAAGACCCTCCGGCATCATTCCCCAGTGGGCAGGGCTGCTCTCTGGAAGGAACCAGGATGACCAGTGCTTTATCTTCTCAGGAAGAGCGAGTCAAGTGTGAGACCATGGTGATGGAGAGAGTGTGACCAGCTGGCTTCTGATTGGCCAGTGAAGGCTTCTCCTCTCTCACGGAGACACGCCCTTCAGGGACACTGACACAAAATGGCCAACCCACCAATCTCCTTTGCCTGCTCGGCCGATTTCAATTTGCTCTAATCACTGGTTTTGAAATACCACGGTGGTGATAAACACAAATTGAGGTCCTGTGTGTGTAATTAGGACAGCTCTGGAGCAGGCTTTAATCAGAGGGGCCCTCTGAAGCATGACTGAAGAAAAAGGAAACCTGTGAGAGATGAGGAAGGGGGCAACACATCTTCACTGTCTTTGCATCGTGAGGAGGCCTTGTCGTCATCATCACTGCTGTACGATCTGTTTGATGTACATTGGCTTCATGTCAGCAGGGATTTTGTTTGAATATTCTGTTAATCTCTTTCTGTTATCTGTTCAGTGAGCATGAGAGCTCTTCTCTGACAGAAGTCTCTCTTCCTCACGCCCGCCTCTAAAGTTGGGGGTGTTTTCCATTAGCTTGTGCTGTCGTTCATCTCTTTGTCTGACATTGTCAATTTGTCAGAAATTGAATATTTCATTGGCCATAGTTCAAGATTTAAGGGTGGAGGATGTGATGAACTTTTGTGTTATTTTTTTCCTGTCCATTTCTTTCTTTCTTTTTTCTCTTTCTATTTCGTCTCCCTAAACTCCTCCTCTTTATCCTTCTACTTCTATTTGTTCCCGCTTTAAAATCTATTTTTCCTTTTATTTATTTTTCCCTTCTTGTTGTCCTTCTGCTCTAAAACGAGCTTGTCTCTGCTAAATAGGTCATCCCACCTTTTCTGAGGACTGATGTGATTTGGCCTTTCTGTGAATCCTTGAAACGTTTTGCTTGTCAAAAACATTTGATGCTGTTTTAAATGAGCACCTTTTTTGGTCCTCTTGAAGAAGGATCCCTTTTTATCCTTTAGCACGTTTTATTATGCAAGGCAGGTCGCTTTGTAAAGTGACAGGGATAAAACTTTAATGGGCAGTTGTTGAGCCAACCTTGTGAAGCCCTGGTCCTCTCGATGTGCTCTGACTGCACAATATCAACCCGTTTAAGAAAGTTTTAAGACTCTAAAGTTAGGATTTAACTTTATTAAGACGATAGAAATACTCTGCTATACTGCCGATTATTTCCTGCTGCGTGGAACCGAATGTGTGTCTATTTCCTGTTTGGATAAGCGTCGGAAGTGTCCTGAGAGGATGTCATTTCCTGCCGTACCTCTGCTTTCATCCTGCCTGTACCTTCTTGATAAGGATTGTAACCAACTGAGAATGTTGGTTCACTTTGGTTTGAAGAAGACCATTGATGAAGATCATTTCCTACCTCAAAGTTTCCGAAACATTTTCTCTCCTGTCTAGTAGAGAATAAGCTTCAGCTTGGCTGTTCCTTATCAGTGTGTTATTGATACGCCGGCCTTCTCTCAAGTGTTTCTTCATTGCCACATCCTCGTGGGATAGACCATAATCCAACGCTTCACTCCAAGGACTCTGCTGGGAGCAATAAATACCCATGATCCTTATCTAGGCTATAGAGACCCTTTGTCTGAAAGACAAACAGAGAGAGAGAGAGGGAGAGAGAGGGAGAGAGAGGGAGAGAGAGGGAGAGAGAGGGAGAGAGAGGGAGAGAGAGGGAGAGAGAGATGGAGAGAGAGAGAGAGAGGGAGAGAAAGAGAGAGAGAAAGAGAGGGAGAGAGAGAAAGAGATGGAGAGAAAGACTACTCAAATTCAGGTTCTAACAGGGGGCATGTTGACCTCATTTGATCTCGTATCTTTTTTTTCACAAGACAGAAGGTTTTTTATTTGTATTGTTTATGGATGTGTGACTGTGGGAAACAGCCATCTGATGCCCACATCTAGACTCACATTCTAGTTCCATAACACCTGAGAACCGTATGTCCCTTCCACCAAACCAACTATCATATAATGATGAGCTGGAGTATTATAAAGGGCTCAAGTTCTCTGAAGCTGTATACTCGTCTCTGTTTTTTTATTTTCTTGTTCTTTCTCTCTTTTTGTCACATTATATTTACTAACTGATGTTTGTTAATCCTCACACTCTCTCCCTACTTTTTATTTTATGTTCCGAGCATGTAGCATCGACGTTTTAATTCACATGTCTGGGATGCAAATTACACTGATCTCTCACAATAGCAATCAAATCACTGAGTAAGCACAGTGAGAGCTTTTGTAGACAGGACGTGCCAGTCAATAGTCTGCACCATCAAATCATAACTAACAACTATACAGCTTAGTCCTGCTTCCTAACTTTCCTATTTCCCGACCCCTCCCATGTTATTTTAGGTTGTGTAACATAATTGTTTAATGTATGGTTTATGGAAACAGTGTGCAAGGAAAGACAGAAAAAGACTGTTTTGTTTTGGTAACACATCTTTGGCAAGACATATTCCACCTCTGGTAAATTCCCCATGGATCCAACCATCTCATTTAGAAAGGTTTAAACGGCTGCTGGCAACTTCTGGCGTTTCCTTGGAAACTGTGTGATTGGGAGAGGGAATTTGATTGGTGGCTGTCGACCGAGGAGAATCTGAACAATGCTTCAAGGAATCCTTCTGGCAGGAGATCCTATAAATGTAGCCTAAATAATATATGGATTCCTCAGCGAGACTCAAGCCCAGTTATCATAATTGGAAAGTTATTTCACAGACTCTCACTTTGATGCCAGTATCTAGATTCTAGACCCTACATTGCCGGGGCATAAACCAAGCCTGACTTCACCTGTCGTACCCCTTCCCTGCCCCTAGCAGGCGCTGTCTCTACACCGCAGTGTCTCCTGAGTCAGGAGGGTGTGGAGGGCTAACCCCGGCAGGTCCATTGTTAGCGAGCAGAACAGTGGAGCCTCACGTCCTCTTGCTCCGCTCGTGTTGTGGAGATGTTCTGCTTCCTGTCATTCACCCTCGCAGGCAGGCAGGCTGGCAGGTGACCCTCAGACAATGAGCGGGGGAGAGTGTTAGGACGCCTCCCATCACAGGCAGGACAGACACGCTGGGAGAGGACGGACATGGACAGTCTGTTTCCCTGGACGACTCTCTGAGCTGTTAGCTGGCACCCTGGCAGTTTAAATGTCTGAAGTCACGTGGCTCAGCGGTTAAGGCGTTGAGCTAGTGATCGGAAGGTTGCGATTCCCAGCTGTGGCGACATGACGTTGTGTCCTTGATCAAGACACTTCACCCTACTTGCCTCAGGGGGGAATGTCCCTGTACCTGCTGTAGTTGCTCTGGACGAGAGGGTCTGATAAATTACTGCATGTTAATGGAAGTACAGTTCATGAGCTGTTGTATCCATCAGCATCACTGCCAAGTGACACATCAGCACATCCGTCTACTCTGTATCCGAGAGCGATATTATGGGATGGCCTCCGTACCTAAAGTGCAGCACCTTTTATAGGCCGTTCAGTTTCATCCAAAGTAGAACAATAAACGATAACCTTGTGACAAAACGTGAGCCTCCTTGGTTGTCACAGCAACCCCATCTGTCAAAAGCAGGTTTGTCTGCAACATTTTTGCCGCTAGCTCAAGACTCAGGAGATGAACCGTATGTAGTCAATATTACAAGACAATGAGCTCCAGTTTGAAAGGTATCTGTCCCACTGATGCTGTTTCCCCTGAGGAGCTGTACTGAGCCTGGGTCACACTGTACTGAGCCTGGGTCACACTGTACTGAGCCTGGGTCACACTGTACTGAGCCTTGGTCACACTGTACTGAGCCTGGGTCACACTGTACTGAGCCTGGCTCACACTGTACTGAGCCTGGGTCACACTGTACTGAGCCTGGGTCACACTGTACCGAGCCTGGGTCACACTGTACTGAGCCTGGGTCACACTGTACTGAGCCTGGGTCACACTGTACTGAGCCTGGGTCACACTGTACTGAGCCTGGGTCACACTGTACTGAGCCTGGGTCACACTGTACTGAGCCTGGGTCACACTGTACTGAGCCTGGGTCACTCTGTACTGAGCCTGGGTCACACTGTACTGAGCCTGGGTCACACTGTACTGCAGACTGACCTGGAGGAAGAGGTCTGGACTAACCAGGGAGAGGACACAGAATCTCTGGTGCTGTTTGAAATCGAATGCCCCCTATTCCATGAATAGAAGCACTTTAGCCCTCTCTCTCTCTGTGTGTGTGTGTGAGTCTGTTAGTGTGTGTGTGTCCTTTTCCTGCCCCTCCTGTGTTTGTGCTGAGGTAAGCTAGGTGGTTCTTTACTGTTCCTGTCCATTGGGAATGAAACGCTAGTCTGTGTGGAAAGCTTGATGACACACACACGCACACACACATGCACACACGTACACACACACACACACATGCACACACGTACACACACACAGATGACATTCACACTTATTTTCTACAATGGAACACACACAAATGAGGGTCTATACCGATACACACTTCTTACACTAACTGTAATTTAACTTGCACATAGCTATTTATTAGCTAGGCGTTGATTCAGTTGGGAGTTTAGTGTTTCGGTGGATGATCAGAGGGTGTGTGTCTGTGTGTGTGTGTGTGTGTGTGTGTAAGCATATGTGCTCATGTGACTGTTAATTTATTGTGTGTTTGGGTTTATGTGTGTGTGTGTGTGTGTTTCTGTGTGTGTCCGTATCTACTTGGTTCTGTTACAGAGATGATCTGGTGGATCTGATCCTCTCTCTCTCTCTCTCTCTCTCTCCTCTGTCTCTCTCTTTCTCTCTCCTCTCTCTCTCTCTCTCTCTCTCTCTCTCTCTCTCTCTCTCTCTGTCTCTCTGTCTCTCTCTCTGTCTCTCCTCTCTCTCTCCTCTCTCTCTCTGTCTCTCTCTGTCTCTCTTTCTCTCTCCTCTCTCTGTCTCTGTCTCTCTTCCACTTTTCCGTCCTTCATTACTATTTATCGTCAACCCCCCCACCCCCCCCCCCCACACACACACGCATACCCAAACCCTTACCGTGACCTGAAAATGCCCATGCATATATGTGTAAACTTCATAAATGCTTAAAGGTTGAAGTCAGACTCACTGCTCGCCATAAACATTCACTTTCAACCCCCCCACCCCCAGCCCCACCCCCACCCCTCCTTTTTATTTACCACTCTTTCCTATAAAAACGCATTAGTATCCTTCTCCACCAGCCTGCGTCCTTGAAACTGTCTCTGCCTGAAAAGGGGCCCACTTAAAACCCTCCAGACTGAAGAGATGATTCCTCTGCCTTTCTAATTAAATCAGACTGACAACAAGGGGGTTGGTCTTCTATTGTGGCTCAGCGATGTCAGAGGTGTAGCGGGGCAGGTGGCAGGAAATATGACCTTCTGCTGTTCAAGAAAAATCTGTTTTATGATGCATGCTAGGAAAGCAAAACAAAATCTGGGATCTGTAATTATGGAGAAACATTTAGCATTCCGTGATTGGCCGGAGGTGGGGTGGGTAGTGGGTGGGCTGGTGGGGCAGGAGCCATTAGCCAATTAAATATGAGCTGTGAGGAAAAATCGGAATATCTATCTTCTGTTCTCGCTGAAGGATCCTTCAGGCCACAAGAGCTCACAGCTACAAGAGGCTGAGTGGTTAAGGAATCAGGCTAGTAATAAGACCGTTTGACGGTTCGATTCCTGGCTGTGCCAAATTACGTTGTGTCCTTGTGTCCACTTCACCCTACTTGTCTCGGGGGGGAATGTCCCTGTCGTTACTGTGAGTTGCTCTGGATAAGAGTGTCTGCTGAATGACTAAGTGCATTGTGAATGGTCTTTCAGATGCAACTACAAAAGAATGGTTTATTTTAATGTGAGCATGAACAAGGTTACAACCGGATAGGAACAAATCACTAAACTGTACCGTAGGGAAAGGTTTGTGTCCCAGCAGATACAGCTAGTGTGGCTGGATACCAGAGGTTCCATAAAACCAGACAGCCTTACTTAGATAAGAGGAAAAGGAAATTAAATTGATGTGTTTGTCAGAATCTACCCAGCGACCAACAATGACTATCACCTTTGTCTTTAAAGATACAGTCTTATCCACGAGCTGAAATTAATTTTCATCTTTAAATGCAGAAGAGATAAAGCAGAAGCAATTACAGAGCTGCCATCGGAGCGACGATTTGCAGCGCTGAAAGAAAAAAAATGACCTGAATTAAAAGATTTATGTAATTCCCAAGATAGACCCTGCGGTTTATCAGCTGTTTAACGACCATGTTCATTTTAGAAATTGTTTTAACTGTTTCAGAAATAAATGTGCTTGGTTAGTTCAATTTAACAGGAAACAAACTCTATGCTGGGTAATTGTGTTACTTGACAGAAACAGTCAAATGGCTAAAATTGGTATTTTTTCACTTGTTAAATGACTCCAGCTTGGAGTATTTAGCTTTGATGTTAGATGGCTGAAGGTATAAAGGATCAGTCCACATCAGTAGATTTGGAGGGCGCTTGTTGGTGACCAGGGGCACACCTAGCACAGGATTTCAGCTGTGTAATTGCCTGGAATAGCTTTAAAACCACTGCCACCTTTGGGGACCACTCTAGGAAATTTGATTTTTGGGCAATGAGCCGTGTGTCTGTGTTTCTGTGTGTGTGTGTCTGTGTGTGTGTGCGCACTGATGTAATGATCCTGGCATTGATTTACTCTAAACACACACATGGAAGCACACACTACACACACACCACACACACACACCACACACACACAGACCACACACACCCTCCTACACACACACGAAGGGCACATCAAAGCCATGTCCTGCAGACACTAACATGGTCGTGTGTCTCTGGGGAGAGGAGGGGGACCGTGGGACAGCATCCCTGCCTGGGAGGCTCCAGCAGCTCCGTGGCCCATTAGGAGGAGACATGGAGAGTTTTCACCTCAGAACTGCTATTTTCCTGCTTCTAATTAAAGAGTTTCTAAAAGATCCTGCTGCAGCAGAGGAGGACAGAGACAGATAGTAGGACAGATGGTGGGAAACAGAACTCGGTGTAAAGTCCCATCATAACGCTGTTCTGTTCTGTGTCTCAATGGGAGAACAGATTAGAGGAGGAGAAAACATTCTATTTCCAGCACATGATCCATAATCATTCAAAAACGAATCTAGAACCTATTTAGAACGTTCCTGCAGTTGCGGCATCTTTGAAGCAGTCAAACAGACAGACGACTAGAGTGTTGGATGGCACAGACACTTCTTCTCTCCTGGCTTCATACATGGCTGCTTCATCTATCAATATGACTTGACAGCAGCTGTTCACAAGCTTCAGAAGCAGAGTAAAAGCATCATGACACGACTAACGAGCTCAGGTGAGTCAAGATGGAACATGCCTTCTGGGTGGTGTAATTAAGTAAACAAGCTGTCAAGTACAAATCACAAGTTATGGAAGAAAAATAAACGAAGAACAGGAAGATTAGATCCTGGAAGAGAAGATGAGTGAAGAGAAAAGCACATTAGTTCTTCCTCAACAAAATACACAATCATTTATTAAACAAATCTATTGTTTAAGGCAGGTTAAAACTGGACTACAGCTAAGGTTAATGGTAAGGTTTTGACCCCAGACAGATGGAAACAAATTGGCATCAGTAATGCAGAGATGCCTAAATATTGTAACACGTTGCATGCAGGTTCAGTGTGTGTGTGTGTGTGTGTGTGTTAATCGATTAGCATTGTTAGTGTGTGAGGATACTGAGGGTCAGGGGAGGGGGACAGTTCTCTCTCTGATTGGCTGATTAGGACAGACAGGGCTGCAGCTGGGTGTGTCACACTCAACCACTATTGACCTGATAAACAGGCTGCTTAGACGGTGTGTGTGAGTGTGTGAGTGTGTGTGTGCGTGTGTGTGTGTGTGTGTGAGTGTGTGTGAGAGAGATAGTTTGTGTGTGGATTCGAAACGTAGATATCCAAACAAAATAAAATGTTTTGATTTTGACAACAGTGTCCAGATGCCTGCATCTGAAAGATTACAAGTCAAACCATACAGCAAACATTGAAAAGACATGTGCAATCAGCCAGTCCTTGTTTCCACATTTCTCAACTTCCTGATTCTTTTGAAAGCGTACTTCGATGCGTTTTGAAAAACCAAATTCTTGCTTTGCACGTTCTTTATTAGTGACTTACATTTATATCAGTTGAACTCAGTGTATTTCACCAGCTGTGTTGACTGTGTATCGAAAGACTGGCTCTAATTTGTTGATACCAGCTTAGGCCTCTCCGACTGTCACACTAAACCTATTTACTTTCTCCCAGCATGCATCATAACAGACCAGACACTGTGCTGCTCGTTCACATTCACTATGCATGCATGGAACCGGATAATGTTTCTCTGGAATGTTCCTGCTTGGAATGTTTCCAGCTCTGATTTGGAACACGAGTTTGTCTATTGATCCAGTGCTCTTAGGCTGGTGTCGGACCAGCACCTTCTCACCAATAATTATGTCTTCATGGTTTGGTTTTATGAGCCATTTCTTTGTCGATTTCTCACACACGTCTGTTCCAGCTATTTAAATTGTTGTTAGATCAAGACTTGTTCTTGAATGAGGTAGACTCCTCCCAGAGGGCGGGGCTTACGCAGCATAGAGTAGCATAAGTATCTGAGTTCTCATTTTCTCTGATTGAAATATTTTGTATAACTGGAGTTTGTCGGTTCCTTTTCTGCTTGGGTTCACTGGGATGGAAGCACAGTGCACGTGTCTTATCTGCCTCAGCTGTCTTAGTAGTTACATATGTTTGGTGTTTTTTTATTTCCAAACTTATCCCTGCACCTGCTGCGTTCACTTCTCATATGTACAGACACACACATGTACTCACACATGCTACGTATGTGCATTTACCACATGGGCGTACGCACATACGCACACACAATGCAAGCATGCATGTAGGGCTCTCGAAGGCTAACATAGTATATGATATCCTCAAGGATTCTGCCTGGTTTAGACCTGAACATGACCCCTGGATATAGAATGTCACGGGAAGATGATGTCATTTCAAGGAGACATATTTGAATTCTAGTCACCCGCCGTGTCTTGTGTGCTATGATGCATCGAACATGGCTGTAAAAACACACACACCATTGCTTTACAAGCTACTGACAGGCTGGCATTGGTATCCTTGTGAATGGGGATGTTGTGTTTATGCTATTGAAATATGATATGACGTCTAGAGCCTGTACTACCAATCAAGATTAGCCGTTTCATGAGGTAACCCAGGGGTTTCTGTATTGGGTTAACCCTGAAGTTACCTTGTTAACACTAAATCTTGATTCATATTCCAGACCCCTGGTCTGATCCAGTAAGGGGGTTTAATACTTGCCTGCTTTATGGTGCTCATGGTTGTGTGGGTGTAGGGAGGACGTTACAAAGATAAGCAGAATTCAACTGGAAACAATGTAATGTAATTGGAAATGTCAAACAATGTATATTTCATAATCTGACAACCCACAATGTTTGGGGTCTATCACTTTGCTATGATCAGTGACCGATGCTCTTTTGTAAAGCTCTCTCTTGGAAGTCGCTTTGGAAGCGTCTGCTAAATGAATCAATTTACACAAATCAGCACATGTTTTCTGAAGCTGGAGTTGGAGTTACAATGACAACACATTCACACATAGACCCAGCAGTGTGTGTCTATTCATCCATGGATATCTCTACAACAGTAGAATCTACAACACCCTGCGATTCTCCTTGGTTCATTCAGATTCAGATTCAGATTTCTTTATTTATCCCGGGTAATCTGAATTTTACATTAGAATCTTACAGTAGAATCTTACAGTAGAATCTTACAGTAGAATCTTACAGTAGAATCTTACAGTAGAATCTTACAGTAGAATCTTAAAACACCCTGTGATTCTCCTTGGTTCATTCACAGTAGATCACAAATGAATCTCCACCAAACCTCAGTATTAATATATTGTAAGTAGTAAACTGTTCAGAGAGCTTGGTTTTTTTAAATGACCGTATTTGTGAGGTATATTGTGACTTCTTTTTCTGCTGTGAAGTGGTTTATAAAATGTAGTAATTAAGGATCCTGTCTGCTAATAGTTTTTACTTCAAACTAAAGGAAACCCAACAGATCTGGTCCAGTCTGACGACGCACGGAAGACATTCAGCTGCTTTCTTCTCAGGTGGTTCTGGACTTTGTGAAAAAGCTTGTCTGAACGCTGGGTTTGTGTCTGATGAACGACAGTCTAAGAGAAGCAGAGAAGCCAAGCTGTCAGACAGAAGCTCTTTGAAGTGTTTGTCCCTGTGAGAACAAGATATTCTCAGACACACTTACACACACACATGCACACAAACACACATCTACTCAAACAATTTAAGTACACATACCTTCATACACGTACGCACACCTACCTACTTGCACGCACACACACACACACACACACACACAATTTCAGAGGTAAAGAGTGGTGCTGTCGTTTTAAATGCATTGAACTGTTGACAGACTGCATGTCAGACTCTCAAGGGAAACACAATGTGAGCATAAAAATAACGGTTAAAAACACCCACTAAAGAAAGCATCTCTAACTCACAACAACAGCCTCTAGCTATAATTTGTCTGAAATAAGGCCTCAGCAATTTGTCACATGTGCAGTCTGATTCTTTGCACAGAGGCCTTTTATCGGAAAGGGTCAAATACTGAAAAACAGACTAAAATAGGTCTGAATTGGTGGTCTATAGAGTAAGAAGTGTGTCTACATTCCTGTGAAAGAATGTTATATATGTGATGGCGATGCAAGATGTATAGTCTGTTTAGTGGCATGGTCTTCCTTACTGATATAACACACAACTCTGAACTATTGACTGTGTTGTACAAATATGCATGATGAAAGATGTTTATGAGTTTGAAGGAGTCATCTCATCATAGAAAGACCGGAAATGATTCTGTGTGTGACTCAGTAGTAGAAGAATCAGAATGTGTTTTTATTCGCCATGCAAGTTACACACACATAATTTAATTTGGCAGGATGGAGAAAACAAAGAACATATATGGGCACTAGCTATACAGGGACAGGGGTATATAGCAGCCTCTAGCTATACATGGACAGGGGTATATAGCAGCCTCTAGCTATACATGGACAGGGGTATATAGCAGCCTCTAGCTATACATGGACAGGGGTATATAGCAGCCTCTAGCTATACATGGACAGGGGTATATAGCAGCCTCTAGCTATACATGGACAGGGGTATATAGCAGCCTGTAGCTATACATGGACAGGGGTATATAGCAGCCTGTAGCTATACATGGACAGGGATATATAGCAGCCTCTAGCTATACATGGACAGGGGTATATAGCAGCCTGTAGCTATACATGGACAGGGGTATATAGCAGCCCGTCTCTCAAGAACGACCCTTTAAACCGGGTCAAGGAAGGACCAGCTTGACTGAAGGTTCGGACCCCACATCCCCGATCACGTCACCAGTCACTTAGGAGAGACGGAAAGGGGCCACGGGAGTGGAAATGACCCCTTTCCAATGACCTTTCAACTCTGACCTTTGATGAAAGCTAATAGAGTGATAACTAACCATCTATTAGACTGCTGCAGAAGACAGTATCTCCTAAGTGACAACCTGACACTCTAATATGACACTTGCGAATGTGTCTTCTCTAGCCCCTCCCTCACACACACACACACTCCTACACACACTCCTCGTGTAGACAGGGGTGTCAGACAAGATCAATATCAACATGTGACAGGATTGGTTTAGATAGATTCAAAGGTGGAGACTGCCTGACCTTCACCCCCAGTCAAGCAGAGTGTGAGATTGGAGTGCCTGAACAGTCTGGGTGACCTTTGACTTCTGGAGAAATAGGGTATTAGACTCTTAAATCCTCTCTGCTTTGATGGAATTGGAAGGAAATTGGAAAAAATGCATCTGTCAGGAAGAAAATAGAAAGACACCTAATCCCATTAGTCCCCCCAAAAGATAAAATCACACTATAATATATCATTCTACAATCAACTTTGTTGAAAAATAAAAATCTATATTCAAAACATTCAGTGGACATTCAGTTATTGTGTGTCTGCTTCAGTATGAAGAGCTGAACCTGATTCTAATTGGTTGCTTTCAAGCTCTGTGGAAGCCTCATAACGACCCTTTCATTAGAATCAGGTGTGCTGGAGCAGGGAAACATCTAGAACCTTCAGGACAGTGTGGCCCCTGAGGACCAGGAGTACCCAACCCTGAAATAGACCCTAACGCCAAAACAGCAAACCCACAGTAAATTGAAAGCTGTTCTTGAACCAGTAAATGCATGATTGTGGTTATTAAGAGACACTGAAGTTCTTTTCTCTGTATCTGGACCCCTGTAAGTCCTCCACCAGCCTCTCCTTCAGTCAGACATGTTGCACCACCTGACTTTTATTTTGAAGGTTCAAAAGTTGCCCCAAAGTTTGCCTATCATATCAGTATTTTTGTAATACATTGTTTGGGAGAAATACTTGGATACATGGCCAAATAGTTTTGACCTTTGGAAATGTAAACTTTTTGTTGGGATGCTTTGCAAAACCGGACAACCCTCAACTTAAGTAGGTGAGTGTCTTCTTTCACATTGTTGACATATTTGTTGGCAGATAAAGTTGTTGATTGTACTTGCTGTTGCAACACAATATTGAAATGATTTACATCATTAGAATCCCAAGACTTGTAGCTCTCCAATGATGTATGAAATGAGTAGTAGTCTAAAATGTTTAGTCTGCAGTAACTTGGGGAATGAGGCAGTGTTCTCATCTTATTTCAGTACTGGAGGCTTTAATACCTCTGCTCAGGTTCAACTGAAACTGTTTATATATTTAATGTGTTTTGAAGAGGCTGCAACATTTTAACCTACTGAAGACACATCCAGCAACATTTCTGTTTTATTTTATATGGTTCTTGAAGTTAGCACAGACACAAAACCACCAAAGATGTGTTATGAGAAATCCATTAAAACTGAAGAATCAGTCAGTGACTGTTTAATGGGGTTGTTGGTCTGCTGTATGAGCGTTGCTGTGTGTTTCCTTTGTCTTTCCAATGTGCCCTCCTCCTGTTTGATGTTTTATTGGTTGGTTTCTGATGTCTGAAAGTGTGGCCTGCGGTCCAGTGATTCATGATTGACCTGTTCCAAATGGATCTGTTCTGTTCGCCAGCGTAGCTGTGCCCTGTGGTGGTGATGAGACCTGCTGCTGGCCGGCCATCCCCCCCCCCCCCCCCCCCCCCCCCCCCCATCCCCCACCATCAGCACTGTCACCTTTACCATTCACAGCTAATCTGCACCCTCCACATAATTAGCCCCGCTAGGTTAGCTTCAGCCTGCACCTCCACCCCCCCCCCCCCCACACATCCAACCCCCTGTGGTTGAACAGGCAATCCGTCATTCAGTGGCCCTGTGTGGGGAGACACGACACGGAATCCCATCCCCCTCAGACCCACTTGACTCTTTTAGTGTCTGATCAGCGTTTACTGTGCTCCATATTCAATGCTACTACATGCAAGAGACAGTGAATCAATTACTTATCGGTACGCATGGATTCACTTGCAGTGCAGGCTGCTGACAGAGGGCACTGCGATGCAGCCATGCATGCAATATTACATTCCTCTCCCAGGGACAGCTGTGAAGCCTGTTCAGGGGGAATATGTATGCTAATGTGGACTTTCTGGTTCTCTTACTCAACAATGCTAGATATGCTTTAGGGCTGATGTACCATACATTGAAAACTTTATTTAATTTAAGGTATAATCAAAAGGCTCTGCTTTATGGCCTGAGGGTTTATTAAAAGTCTCTGGAAGCCAGACACATCACCACTGGTACCCTCAGTCTCCAGATGTACAAACAGGAGAGTTCCAGACCTCATCTATGTTGCTCGACATGAAGTACAGCACTTACAACGGAGCAGGTTTTATGATACTTAAACCTCTGAAGATCCTGTGTGAAATGTTGCACTGTAAAGCAACTGCTGTGTCTGAGAAGCTCCACTGTGTGGTGTGTAACATGTGCCATGGAGTCAGCTGACTGTTAGCATGTAACAAAACAAAGACACAATGACACACACACACACACATGCACTCACTCACTAAGAAGATGACAAAAGCCTTTTGCTCCAAGGCCATTAATAGAAGTGTGATATCTGAGCTGTTTGGTCTGCAGATAACCTTCCATAGCTGGTCTGTGACCTGGCTCTGAGGATCCAGCCATGCCTGTCATATCAGGACACACCTCAGGGGTCGCTGGGTTAAGACCAGACAACTGTCACAGTCACTGCTTGTGGACAAAATACTCCATCTTGCATTCTTCCCACTCTCCTTTCTCCTCCTCTGCCTCCTCCCTCATTCCTCTCCGTCCCCTGGACCCCCTACTCCCCCCCCCCCCCCAACACCCCCCTGTCCTTCCCCCCCACTGCACTCCTCTCATCATCATCCTTCCTCTGCCTTTTTTCCCATCTTCTCTTGCGTGTTTTTGATGGGTATTTATTTTGAGACATTGCATCACAGCAGGAGTCCATCATTACTCCTGTGTGTGCGACACTAACCTCCCTCTCCTCTGATCACTGGCGTGTTGCTCATCTGACCTGCCAGCCCCTTAATCCCCCTACTGCCTCTGAGACACTGCCCAGCAGGGATTGGCTCATCAGGAACCAGCACACTGCTTCCCAGCCTCACTGGGAACATGGGTAGGCATGGATACTGGAAGGGATTCTATTTAGGAATATTTGACAACCATTCCAAACACAATTGTAATGTATTTTTATGTAGCAGTATAAACAATCAACAAATATACTTGGTCCAACCCTTGTGTGCTAACATGCTTACTTTGGTATGTTGCCTTGTGGTATGGTTACCAGTTCTTTGTGCACAAATGTGTTTTGCACTTGGGTGATGACTTACCGATGGCATGTGTGTGTCCACATGCTTCTGTGTGCGTGCTGGTATTGAGGACTGCTGAATTGGGAAGGGTTGCAGCGTTGTCAGATTCCTATAGAAATCTCCAGTAGGTTGTGTGGCATGCCATGCCAGGGATTCACTTCCACCAAGAGCATCGCGTCTCTCCACTGCCTGACTCTGCCTTGCCAAGTATGGCCTCAGTCCTGCATCGCGTCACACATTCAGCGTGGTGAATCCAGGTTTGAACCAGACCCAGATGAAGTATTCCGACCAGGCTTTAACCACATGGAATTCCTCCACCTCTGTGTTTACAGCAAAAACTGGACTGCTGTGGTTCATGTCTTGACTGAGAGCGCTTCTCAAGTTACGAACGGAGGCAAATTGAAATCAGAGCACAGCCGGTTTAGAAGACAGAGGGATGGAATGTTCTTTTCTGGAACCCTGAGGAGAGTTTTCTGTCCAATCACAAAGCCTTTTCTTACTCTCCACTAACTCCTGTGGGATTCTGTCATTTTCTGTCACAGTTTGCGGTGCAGACTGCATACTGTGTGGACATGCAGGTGTATAGCCTTGTGGGAGGGGGATGCTCAGGGGGTCTTGATCACAGGTTTATCTTGAGAGGGGAGAAATAGAGACGTGTGTGTGGGGGGGGGGGGGTTGTCAGAGAATGAAAAGATTAAGAAAGATAAAGTAAAGAAGATAAACAGAGGGAGAAGAAAGGAAGATGGAGAAGGAAGGACTGCAGGAGAGAAGAGGAGAAAGAACCTGCACTTCCACAAGGAAGCAAGAAATTCATGTCCACCTCTCTCTCTCTGTTTCTCTCTCTCTCTCTCTCTCTCTCTCTCTCTCTCTCTCTCTCTCTCTCTGTCTGTCTCTCTCTCTCTCTGTCTCTCTGTCTCTCTCTCTCTCTCTCTCTCTCTCTCTGTCTGTCTCTCTCTCTCTCTCTCTCTCTCTCTCTCTCTCTCTCTGTCTGTCTGTCTCTCTCTCTCTCTCTTCAATCCTGTTTTTCCTCTTTCTTAATTAGTTTCAAAGGCCCCTCGTTCCAGGCCATGCTGACAGCTTTGACCCACTAGAATGACTCATTGATTGCTGCCCAGCATCCTGCTGAGGATTAAGCAGTAATGCCTGTTGGAAGCTTTAGGTCCATGAGGTTCATGCTGGAAGACACTCTGAGATCCTGCCTCACTCTCATCCACTCACAGTCCATCACAAGCATCATTAAACTCCATTATACCTTCCCGGATGCTTGTAGACTCTCATTAAGTGGAAAAGAGATATTTGGATGGAATGAACGTTGGGTGTGTTTCATTTCGTGTTTTCAAGTGCACAAGTGGGAACCTACTCAAACACAGATACACACACACACACACACACAAAACACAGCCATGCACAAATTGGAACGCATGTACACATACACAAACACACACACACACACACACGGGTCCTGACAATCATTTAACCTAATCCCCTGCTGTGTGGGACATTTAGACTTTTGCATCACTGTCGACAGTTGTCTGTCTGGGGATAATAAGCAGTGATTTCCAGCGCTGATTGCTGTCTTTGCTGTACCGCTGAGCTTGTGCTAATCAAGTCAATTAGGTAACAGCCAGAATGTAAATTTATGCCGCCAAGGCTTTCCTAAAATGGAATACACTGACAGTGATAGCCAATTAGAGATGCAGTATTAGAAATGTGATACATCCCTTCTGTGTCACTCCTAGCCTCATTAGCATTAGCATTTAAATAAGATCTATGAGGATGGTAAATGGGACCTATCATTGATATGGGGATGGTGGGGGGTGGGGTGGGTTGTTTTTGTTCGTACTTTCTGTAATTTGTGTGGTTGTATTCTCTGTTTGAACCAGTGGGAATGATAAATAATTGAGTGAGTGGAAGAGATTATGGGAAATTCTGAATTAGACACACAATACACTGAGGAGGTGCCTTTCAGATCAGCAGAGGAAGGCAGGCCGTGTGTGATTGGGTAGTTTTTTTTGGGGGGGGGGTAGTGTAGCGGAGAGCTACTTTCAACGCGAGGCAATCTCAGCGGTAACCAATCGGTGAAAAGCATTAGTGGAGCTATTGGAGCTTGACTAGAGGTCAAGGGTCAGTGTTGATCTCTGGAGTAGGTTTATAATGATAGTAAAAACTATGATGATCAGAATGATTAACTCTTTTTATTTAATTAAAAAAGGCCACCTCAAGCTGCTTCCTGTCCATCATCCATCCCTCTCGCCCACTCCTCTGCCTCTTCATTGTGTAATCCTCCCAAACATTGTTTTTGGAACCAATCACATCTAAAAGAATGGGGCTAATTAGATTGATAAACCAGGAAATGGCTGTTTGTGATTTCAGTAGAAGCTTCAACAAGGTTTGTTTAAAACAGACAAACTGCCAAGTAGCCTCGGGGCTGCTGGGAGACAGAGCTGTGTATGTCTGTATTTCCTCTCAGGACCGTGGGTTTGGCAAGTGTTCCTTTTCCTCCTCTCACCTCTTGTCTCTGTACCTCTGTACCTTTTTGTGCTACACTGTTTTACAAAGCTAACACTACCCTGAATGCTGCACTCCTCCGATCTTCTCACATGAACTCACCTTTTCTCTGACCTCTTTTTAATGTCCTTATCCAAACCTTTAATTCAGAACAGGACCATTGACTTGGAATGATGGTTCATTCAAGTCACGCTAGTTATCTAGAGTAACTCTGTTAAAGATCCAGTCTGAGACATGGACTATAGTTTTGGTCTCTGTATCATCTGCCAGGATGGAACTACAAAACGGCCATTTTGTGTCAGCAGATCTCAGTTTCCTAACAGTGCCAAAGCCACAGTTTGTTTTTCTTCTGGTTTTGGGTCTGGCCAAGAAGCTGCTGCTTGGTACTTGAGCTCTTTAGATTTTTGCCCCTCAAGCATGTTTTGGGAATTGAATTGGTACACTAGTGTTTGTAGTTTGTCCTTCAGATGTCCGAAACTAATCCATAAATTTAGTCTCCAGCTAAATTCACAGGAATTCCTAAAAATGAATTGCCCTTAACAAAACTTCAGAAACCCTGAATAGCAAGTTCGGCACCATCTTGTTCTGATTGAGTGTGGCCATGGTTAGATACTGGAGGAGGAAGTTTATTACTTGGCAAACAAGCCAACAGATTAGATGTTCTATTTGCTAAGAGCGATTTGCAGAAAGACATTATGCTTGTTTGTCTGTGTGCATTATTGTTTGGCTTTCGCTGAGGGCAATTTAACTGTTTATTTGTTGATACCAGCCATTGTAATTGCCTTTCATTGATATTGCATTGTTTTGTGTTGTTTACAATGCTGTATGGTACACTGAATAATACTGTGTGCTTTCCTACAGCTGAATAAAAACCATATTAATCACTCATTGGCCAATGATTGGGTCTGATAGAACTGAACCAAGATCACTGGGATGTTTATTTTTGGTTCTAGATTCCACATGTTTGGTGTTTATATCTTCTATATTCCAGAATTCCTCCTTGGACTTGATGATATGGCACACTTTCTGGGATTCCATAGATACAGTTTGTAAATGTTTTGATTGCATGGCTACCATAAAACAATCCCTTACAATTAGATTGGATTACTTTTTGTGAATTACATGTACATATAATTTTTTAAATACTTTTAAACATGTTAGTTACTTCATGATCAAATTCAAGCAACATTTTGCTTGCTTCCTAAATTCGGTATTCTATTGCCAAAATACGGACTCATATCCAAGGGATATTGGGGAAGTGTTTACACATCATAGGCCCTCCAGACACACACACACACACACACATACATGTACATACACACACACACACCCACGCACATACAGTTGCCAAAGCCTCCGCTCAGCTCAAGCTGATGTGTGAAGATGAACTCTTTTCTAATGTGATGATGGTTTTTTAACACTTGAGATGTTATTATAAGTGGCAGAAACACTCACTGCAGACTGCTTATGTAAGAAGTAAAAAAGTGTTAATGTTTCTATTTTCGTTCAAAATGTTCCACTGGTAAGGACTTCACTCTATCCAACTCTTAGTTATGGTGTGGAGCGGTACACTAGAAATGTTTCCACTCAAGGTGTCGGCTTTAATGACCAGTGAAATGAACAGTGAACAACATAAGCCTAGGCACACAAACATACACACACAGGCACACAAACACACACACACAGGCACACAAACACACACATACCTCTGGCTGTGTGGTGATGTGATGTTTCTTCTTTGGCACGCTCAGACAGGATGTTAATTCAACCGTACTGTACTTGGACTTTCCCATTTCCCTTGCCTTGGATTGGAGATGTGACAGAGAACTCAAGCTTCCACTCAGTCCGTTGGATCGAGTACAGCCAAAACACCGGTGCTATATTTAGATCTGTCTCCTGAGGATGTGAGCTAAAAGAATGGCACAGGGTAGGGAGAGCTTGCTTTAAACAAAGCTGATGTTTTACAGATTCTTGTCTCGACCATTTTACTGAACAGAGAAGGTCCAAACATGGAGCCTTGTGGTGCCCCTCACCTTCTGGTTCATTTGAAACCGTTTTGTTACGCCTCTTAATTGCTGAATGGCTTTCTTTTTACAGAGGGTGCGTTCACAGATATTGCAAACTTAATTGAGGTAACACAATGGATTTTTATTCTTAGTCAAAGAACATGAAGTCATTATTGAAGACCCTTCTGCTGAGTCACACAGCTCGTCAGATAAAAGCTTTAAGGAGTAGGCTATTTCCAGCTTTATGTGAGTCAAAGGGGAAACGCAAACACCAGTTTTAACCTACATGCTCAAAGACACACACCCACCCACACCCAGAAACACACACACACACACACATATACATATACATATATATATATACGCACTTATTAAAAGTGTCATCCCCCAAGGATAAACTAAGAATATTAGTGTCATAGTTCTTGTTGGAGTGCTGAGTCATTTCTGCTGCTGGTCTCTGGTGTGTGTGAACCTGGTGTGTGTGTGTGAACCTGGTGTGTGTGTGTGAACCTGGTGTGTGTGTGTGTGTGTGTGAACCTGGTGTGTGTAAACCTTGCTGCTGATTGGCTGAGCTCATGGTTCCAGCCACTCTCTTTCTCTGCTCTCCAGATGAAAGTGGCTGCAATGACAGTCCAGGGACTGGAGCTGTGAACGAGAGAGACAGAGAGGATGAGGGGGATGAGGATGATTGAGAGGAGGAAGGCACAAACTAGAGGATTGCTGTCTGCCTTCTATAAGTCACATAGAGAAAGGTAGGATGGGTAATGAAGTGAAGTGATAACAGCAGAGGACATACAGGAAAAAACAACACCTTGGTGAAGTAAGACGCAGGAGCTTAGAACAAATGATGGAGATGGAAGTTGTCTTGTACTTGAAGAGTTGCGTTTTAGAAGGATGGGTGCTTTGTGACTTTTTCTTTTTACTGTATGCAGGGTTACCTTCATCTGAATCCTTGAGATGAGATACATTTTATTTGTCATTATACAGGTACAAGTACAGGTACAACTAAATTGCAGATTGAGAGCCTCACATATCCACTCGCCGCCACTGTCTACTGAAACTGTCTTGTGCTGCCTGTGGGAGCACCCAGCTGTAATGATCAGTCTGTAAAACACTGAGCTTCCTTGGGAAAGGTTCCTGATGTGTGAAGGAGACCCAGATGACAGGCTGACAGAAGGGAAAGGGGATTTACACCTTCCTGGTCTGGCCTTGGGATGGGGATGTACACCTTCCTGGTCTGGCCTGGGGATGGGGATGTACACCTTCCTGGTCTGGCCTGGGGATGGGGATGTACTCCTTCCTGGACTGGCCTGGGGATGGGGATGTACACCTTCCTGGACTGGCCTGGGGATGGGGATATACACCTTCCTGGACTGGCCTGGGGATGGGGATGTCCACCTTCCTGGACTGGCCTGGGGATGGGGATGTACACCTTCCTGGACTGGCCTGGGGATGGGGATATACACCTTCCTGGACTGGCCTGGGGATGGGGATGTACACCTTCCTGGACTGGCCTGGGGATGGGATGTCCACCTTCCTGGACTGGCCTGGGGATGGGGATGTCCACCTTCCTGGACTGGCCTGGGGATGGGGATGTACACCTTCCTGGTCTGGCCTGGGGATGGGGATGTACACCTTCCTGGTCTGGCCTGGGGATGGGGATGTACTCCTTCCTGGACTGGCCTGGGGATGGGGATGTACACCTTCCTGGACTGGCCTGGGGATGGGGATATACACCTTCCTGGACTGGCCTGGGGATGGGGATGTACACCTTCCTGGACTGGCCTGGGGATGGGATGTCCACCTTCCTGGACTGGCCTGGGGATGGGGATGTCCACCTTCCTGGACTGGCCTGGGGATGGGGATGTACACCTTCCTGGACTGGCCTGGGGATGGGGATGTCCACCTTCCTGGACTGGCCTGGGGATGGGGATGTACACCTTCCTGGACTGGCCTGGGGATGGGGATGTCCACCTTCCTGGACTGGCCTGGGGATGGATAAGTAGTATTGATCCAGGATATTTTCAGAGAGGATTACAGATATGTGAATATTCTTCAAACAGAAAAGAAAGTGTTCTGCTTTCATGCCTTCTGTCTTTTTTCCTCCTTTCTCTCTCTTTTCTTTCTCGACTCTTTCGATCACAAAGACGCACATTCTTTCTTTCTCTGCTTGAATGTGAAGTGGTTGTTGTTGTTTAAATAAATTTTTTCTCTTTCTCTCTCCCTGGTGTTTTTCACAAACACAAACACACACAGACACACCATCTGAAAGCTGCTCATTATTGGGTGTCAGCCATTGTTGTTCTACAATTATTTATTTACATTTAAATTGTATTTTCTTTCTTTTTTTTGGGTCCCTTTTCGCATCGCCCTGGTCGGAAGGGGTTGCCATGGTGACATGGCTTTGGGCTAGTAGCAGGGGAATGTAATGGAATGAATGAAATGTTTTTTGGGGGACGGCCATCTAATTGTGATGGAGCCTGAGGGAGAGGCTGAAGTCGTCCTATCCAGAGCTGCTGTCATTATCACCAGACAGGAACAGCAGCATCCGTCTGTGTTGACAGGAGAACAAATATTTGGCTTTTTATTTTGGTCTTCTGTAATTATGCCGCAAGGCTTTGTTGCTTTCTTTCAGAGGGAATTCTCTTCAGTTGTATATGTATGTGTGTGTGTGTGTGTGTGTGTGTGTGTGTGTGTGTGTGTATGTATGTATATATATATATATATATATATATGTATACACACACACACACACACACAACTGAACCATTTTTTATATATCTGTACAGTATATATATATATATATATATATATATATATATATATATTTTACAGGATGTGTGTGTCGGTGTATAATGAAAAGTTTTCTATGTAGACAGTGTTTCTGATTTTCTCTTGTGTTATAATATAAAAATAATAAAGATGAGATCTTATATTTACGCTCCACTTCATAGGCTGGATGTTAGAACAGTAACAGCACCCTGTCCTTCAGGTCTGTCATAGACAAACTGTCTGTCCAAGGACAGAACGTCTCTTTAGACGTCTGACCCATCATCACCTCTCTGAGAAGTGCATTTGTGTCCATGTGTTTCTGTCTGTGTGACTGTTGTGTATCTGTGTGTATGTGTGACTGTTGTGTATGTGTGCGCCACAAGGCCAGTTGCTGGGTGCAGTGAAGCATTGTTGAGATATTCTTGTGTGTCTGTCACATCTCTCTGACACTCTGGCTGCAACACCTTGCATCTGGATCAGTGCCAAGGACTTGCACTTCCTCACCTTCGACTCTCCCTCTTTCTGTCTCTCTTTCTCCCCCTCTATCCCCCTCTCTATTCCTATTTTGACCTCTTCCTTCTCACTCTTTGCTTTGTCCAGATTATTATTATTATTATTTATTTTTTTAAAGACATACTTACCTCTTTGATTAGATGACCTACAAGAATTATCAACTGTCTCTCTGCGTGTCTGCCCTCCTGCCTGTCTGCCCATTTGCCTGTCTGCCCTCCTGCCTGTCTGCCCTCCTGTCTGTCTGCCCTCCTGCCTATCTGTCCCCCTGTCTGTCTTCCCTCCTGCCTTCCTGCCTGTCTGTCCCCCTGTCTGTCTGCCCTCCTGCCTGTCTGCCCTCCTGCCTGTCTGTCCCCCTGTCTGTCTGCCCTCCTGCCTTCCTGCCTGTCTGCCCTCCTGCCTGTCTGTTCTCCTGCCCTCCTGGCTGTCTGCCCTCCTGCCTGTCTGCCCTCCTGGCTGTCTGCCCGTCTGCCTGTCTGTCCCCCTGCCTGTCTACCCTCCTGCCTGTCTGCCCATTTGCCTGTCTGCCCTCCTGCCTGTCTGCCCTCCTGCCTGTCTGCCCTCCTGCCTGTCTGCCCTCCTGCCCTGGTGGTAGCACTGCCCTCAGGGGCTGTCCCAACACTCTCTAAAGGTGTTATTCTGGACAGGCAGCAGTTCTGACGCCTAAGAGGCCCTGGTCCAGGTCCTGGCTCGCCCCTCCCCAGAGGTGTAAATTATACCCCAGTTACCGCTCCACTAGGCAGGGTACTGTGTCTCACACCCTCCCTCCTTGCTGTGGGTGAAACTAGGGGGTGCTGAGGTGGGGGGGTTGTGTGTGTGTGTGTGTGTGTGTGTGTGTGTGTTGGAGGGGCAAGGGTGGGGGGTTATCACATGGTCATATATTTTGCTCCCAAAGGAGGTCTTCATCAGTATTGTGTTAGCGTGTTCCTGTTTTAGTTTTAGTACTTAGTCATTTGTAGTTATTGATAGTAGTATTTGTAATTGTTCTCCAATATACATTATTTACGATGACTTCTTGATCTGCAGTTTGTTTTCAGTGGCTCTGTACTAAATAAATGACTGCTGTGTCCTCAAATAACCAAATAAAAACACTGTGATCAATAATTGTGTCTGGTTGCTGGGCAACCAACCCGCCAAAGTGAATCTGCCAGTCATATCAACAGATCCAGGACAGGATCAGTTTGATATCCTTCAGAGAGTGTCTTTCACTCAGGGTCACGGAGTTCCCCCCCCCCACCAGTGACACCACCTACCAGTTCAACCAGACTGAGGATGGCCTATATTCTGGGTGGAGGAGAACATCCAGCTCATATCTTCCTCCCCCTGCCCCCCACACTCCCCACAAATATCAACCCTAGCCTGAGGTAAATCCTGCTGCCATCCAGCATCAGGGTCAAACACACACAGCCAACCCTGACTCATCTGTTCCAACTGTTCCCATCTGCTGACATCATTTTAGTCAGCACAATTACCCTTGCCACGATTTTCTGTTAGTTTGCAGGAAAACAGCACGTTACTTTACCAGCTTTAACCTTGCAGCATGCTGCGTGTTAGGCTAACTGACCTGCTCATCCACTGAGTGCTCTGCTATCCTGGACCAGTCACTCCTTTTGTCTCTGATTCAGCCAGAGTTCTGGATGGTGTCCACAGGATGCTGACTTTGAAGTCAGTCCTGATGACCCTCTTTCTCTTCACTAACAATTACCCACAGCTTGTCTTTTGTCTCTCTGCTTTAATTTAACCACTAATTTGTGCTGCTACTTATGCTTTCAGTTGTCTTTTATAGAGTAAATGAATAGAGAGGAGGTGGTAATTATCATATAACAAGAGAAGCGTTGGGGAGGGGAGGAGACGTGGAACTGGACTCATTATTTAACCTCTGTTGAATACTTAAGATCTTTTTTACGATCCCTGTCTGAGCAACAGCAAACACATTATAGAAGACACACATTTGATCTAATTAGCTTGGATAGTTTCTGAAGGAAGAAGGTCTATTTCCTTAGATTAGGCCAGAACTGGAGTTACATACTGTGGACAACATCAAGCAATGAAGACTCATTTCCAGTAAACTTCTCTTTAGTTTAGTTTGATGTGTTTGTTTCCTTAATCTTTTATCTGACACACAGTTACTACTTGGTCATGCTGGAGGCAACAACACATTTTGTCAACAAGTCTATCAAGTTCAAGCTACAAGGGTGTGTTTTGATGTGTTTTGACAGAATGATGAAGATTCGTATGACTGTATTTGACAGTGCGAAGCTTCCTGCTGTAATGGGTCAAGAGAGCATGAGAGCAGTGGACTGTTCCGATAGGCTGCCCAGCTCAGATCGATGTTTACACGGTAGGTCAGTACTATAACTGCACCTGTAGCTTCACTGAACTGAGATCAGTGAGATGTTGAATTGAACTGTGAGAGGATTTGATGTCCTGGCTGATCTCAGACCATATAGTAAGCATGGTTGTGTTTCTAGATGTGTACGATGTGCTTTGCCCTAGGACACAACGTAATGTTGACACAGCCGGGGTTTGAACTGGGTACCCTCTGATTACCAGCCAGACTCCCTAACCGACAGCGCCACATGACTCCCACACCAAGCATCCCAAAGATGGCTGTGTGTGGGAGCATAACTTCTCCATATAAAGTTGCGTTTGATTGTAACATTGATAAGTAGTATTTAGCAGATCCTGCCAGTTTGACAATGAAGTTATCCAGTCCAAATAGAGCGTGAAGCAGCCAGAGATTCACTGTCAGCCAGCTAGCATGTGATTCATCTAGGAGCCCCAGCAGGCTGTGTTTAGAGGTGATGCTCTGAAACTTTACATTCCAGCCTTGATTCACTGAGGTCGAGGAACCAAAGTAGAAACATTTTCAAGTGCTTGTTGGAAAATAAAACAAATATGCGCGTCTATAAAGAGCAGGAATCTCCAGCTTTTTATCAAACCGGTATGTAAACGGAACAAGCTTGTTTGAGAGCTTGCGTGACAAGAAGGGCGACCTTGTTTACTGTGACTGACAATTTACTGACAAGCTTGACCAGCCTAGGTCTCCACTCTGCCTTGGTAATGACCCCTCCTGGCTGAGAGCAGGACCACCTTGTTAGTCCCGGGTCATTGAGCTTCCCCTTGTCAGGCCCTTTGATGCCCTCTGATGATTGGGTTTTGATTTGTTTTTGTATATTTGTTTCTTATTTTTGTCTTTTTCATTTAGTTTCATGTTAGGTCAACCCACTTCATCCTGCATGCGAGCACACAGAGAAAGAGAGAGAGAGAGAGGGAGGGGGAGGGACAAACATACCGACTGCACTTTCTCACAATTCCCTCCTCCCTGACTCTCTACCAGACCCACCCTCCCTGACTCTCTCCCTGCCCCACCCTGAATGACTCTCTCCCTGCCCCACCCTGAATGACTCTCTCCCTGCCCCACCCTGAATGACTCTCTCCCTGCCCCACCCTAAGTGACTCTCTCCCTGCCCCTACCCCAACCAGACTCTCCCGGCCAATAACTCAGTCAAGTGACTGATATAAACACGCACATTAAGACCAAAGAGATCGTATCTAACATCAGTAACAGGAGCTACGTTGGAAAACCGATCCCAAAACCCCTTTTGTGATGTGTCCTTTATTTAGATGTTGAGATAGTGGAAGCAGAGGGGGAGAAGGAGGATTTAAATTGCTGCATTAAAGCACCTGTTAGTCTCTGCTTCCTCCTCCTCCTCTTCCTCCTCTCTCCTCTTCCCCTGTTCTGGGAAGTCAGATTCATGGTGCTGGCAGGTTTGGATCCCTGCCACAGCACGCTCTAGACCCTCTGCTGGCCTTGCTGTTTCCACTGGGCATCAGGCAGGCTATTTTAGATGACTAAAGTGAAAAGGGAGAGTAGCTGTAATTTCATGGTCCGTCTTCAGACTTCTGTTCTGCTGTTTGTTGCTGCTTCTCCACAAAGAATGTGTAATTGAATTTTGAGTGTTATTATTCAGTATGGCTCCTGTGTTCTGGGGGAATGTATTGCTCTACTAGGCTGTGCGGAGTGCAGCCCTTGTATAATTTATGTCATTAATTTCATTCCAGTATGATATATGAATACACAAATGAGCTCGCTTTTATGTGTGTTCAGTCACATTTACATGTGTGTGCAAACGTTTGTGTGTGTGTGTGTGCTAGTGCATTAAAGTGTTTGTCTGTTCGTGTGTGTGTGTGTGTGTGGGTGTGTGTGAGTGTGAGGGTACAGTTGTGCAAGTGAATGTGTGTGACTGTGCATGTTTGCATATTTAAGTAGTGTGTGCATGTGTGACAGTGCATGGATAAATTGTCTGTTAGTGTGTCTACAGATCTTATTCTCCTGGGCAAGCTTCGTTTTTTCTTAGGCTTATACAATCAGAGACAGCAGGATGGTCTATAGCAGCCCTGTCTGGTCTGAAGACTCTCTCATACTACAGCAGGATGGTCTATAGCAGCCCTGTCTAGTCTGAAGATTCTCTCATACTACAGCAGGATGGTCTATAGCAGAACTGTCTGGTCTGAAGACTCTCTCATACTACAGCAGGATGGTCTATAGCAGCCCTGTCTAGTCTGAAGACTCTCTCATACTACAGCAGGATGGTCTATAGCAGCCCTGTCTGGTCTGAAGACTCTCTCATACTACAGCAGGATGGTCTATAGCAGCCCTGTCTAGTCTGAAGACTCTCTCATACTACAGCAGGATGGTCTATAGCAGAACTGTCTGGTCTGAAGACTCTCTCATACTACAGCAGGATGGTCTATAGCAGCCCTGTTTGGTCTGAAGACTCTCTCATACTACAGCAGGATGGTCTATAGCAACCCTGTCTGGTCTGAAGACTCTCTCATACTACAGCAGGATGGTCTATAGCAGCTCTGTCTGGTCTGAAGACTCTCTCATACTACAGCAGGATGGTCTATAGCAGAACGGGCTGTCCTCCAGACCCTCTAAGACTGCTGGAGCGTGGATCTATACTAGCTGACTAGCATCAGCTCCAAGCTGGCCCATTTCATGGCTGTTAGCAGGACTGCTCACACGAGCCCTGCTGTAGCAGAGAGAACTCCTAATAACAACATTATGGTTTTATGGGTAGAGACAATTAGAGGGCATTATTTATAACAGTGGTCCATGATTTATATATTTCTATCCAGCAGAGTGTGTGTCCTCCTTTATGGATGCAGAGTTATAAACCTGGCTGAGTGAAGGATCATGATGGTTACTCCAGAAGCACAGACGTAATTTTACAATCAAACCCACATTTAAATGAGTGGTTCTATGCTGTGCCCTGTAGGATCCCACCACATGAACTCTCCTTCCTCCATCCCTCCATCCCTCTCATCCATGCTCCCATTATTCAGACCTTCCTCCCCAGACTTGGTTGCTCATATTTGGGCATTGTGACATTGCTGTGTCGCTTAGCTGCCGTAGTCCAGGCGCCTCCCAGCCTTGTCTAAGTGTTCACCTTTAAACAGCTCCACACACACACACACACACACACACACACACACACACGTGTTTACACTGAGCTCCAGGAATAGAGGGGCTGATGTCCGGGGACACGGCTGCCAGACGAGCTTCTCTTCTGGGCTGCAGAGTTGAAACAGAGTCCATGTTCCCCCTCGTCCAGCTGGGTCTTCCTGCCCCCCCCCGCGGTGCACAGAGCACCACACAGTGATGTCCACCTACGGACACATGTCATGGACGCTGTTCACATCATGTACTGAACACACACACACACACACACACACACACACACACACAGGTCACAGCAGGACAGGCATGAGGCACAGAGAGACGGCTGATCCTGCCTGGGTTCAGATCAGGTCAGGATCAGAGGGCAGTGTTCAGCTGGGGGGCGCACGGAGCCTTCTGGAAGCTGTACACACTGTGTGATGAGCTGGGAGGGAACGTCACATCATGTTGGGTATTGATCGGATGTTTAGACATGTAGGTCTATCAGCTTTCTGGTGTATTGATTTGTTTATGATTGATTATGGTGGACAGAATGCTCTCCATATAACTGGGCTGTCACTGCTGCTCACAGATCCACTGTGCTTCACTGTGTTTCACTGCTTCACTGTGTTTCACTGCTTCACTGTGTTTCACTGCTTCACTGTTTCACTGCTTCACTGTTTCACTGCTTCACTGTGTTTCACTGCTTCACTGTTTCACTGCTTCACTGTGTTTCACTGCTTCACTGTGTTTCACTGCTTCACTGTGTTTCACTGCTTCACTGTTTCACTGCTTCACTGTTTCACTGCTTCACTGTGTTTCACTGCTTCACTGTTTCACTGCTTCACTGTGTTTCACTGCTTCACTGTGTTTCACTGCTTCACTGTGTTTCACTGCTTCACTGTTTCACTGCTTCACTGTTTCACTGCTTCACTGTGTTTCACTGCTTCACTGTTTCACTGCTTCACTGTGTTTCACTGCTTCACTGTGTTTCACTGCTTCACTGTGTTTCACTGCTTCACTGTTTCACTGCTTCACTGTGTTTCACTGCTTCACTGTGTTTCACTGCTTCACTGTTTCACTGCTTCACTGTTTCACTGCTTCACTGTGTTTCACTGCTTCACTGTGTTTCACTGCTTCACTGTTTCACTGCTTCACTGTGTTTCACTGCTTCACTGTGTTTCACTGCTTCACTGTGTTTCACTGCTTCACTGTGTTTCACTGCTTCACTGTGTTTCACTGCTTCACTGTTTCACTGCTTCACTGTGTTTCACTGCTTCACTGTGTTTCACTGCTTCACTGTTTCACTGCTTCACTGTGTTTCACTGCTTCACTGTATCCACTGCTCAGTCCAACATGACATCACCACCCTAACATGACATCACCACCCTAACATGACATCACCACCCTAACATGACATCACCACCCTAACATGACATCACCACCCTAACATGACATCACCACCCTAACATGACATCACCACCTGTTCAGCTAGACCTCCCACCTTCCCTTTCTCCCCGTCTCTTTTCCTCTAGGAAGCTGTAATTACTAAGACCTTCAGACAGGCATGCGAGCGTCCAGCCAGAGACTAACAAAGGAATTGCTTCCTGCCTGCTGAACACACACACACACTCTCTCACACACACACTCTCACACACACACACACACACAGTCTTGCCTAGTTCTTCCCCATCTCTAGTGTTCTCTGACTTCTCCCCCAATTACTTGTCTGACCACCGGTAGATAATAAACAGATTAACAGCTAAATACCAAATTCATTTGGCTGCTTATTGAACGGAACGCTCCTCTCTACCCTCCCGCTCCTGCAGGATTGATTTTCAGAAGGCGAGGCAGTTGATCCATGCAGGAAACACACAGGCATATATTAGAGACATTTGAGCCAATTAGGGTGATGTATGTAGGGCTGTGTTGGTGTGCTGGCTGAGAGTCACAGTCCAGCAAACACACTCGTACTCATTTTTCAGAGTAATTAGAGAAACATCACTAGGCTAGACGGGAGGCATGGAAACCTCACTCCATCCCATGATGTGCGTGTGTGTGTGCGTGCGTGCGTGTGTGTGTTTGCTAGTTCTCATTAACACAGATGCCACGCATATATTCACTGCAACTCACACATTCATGTATCAACAATACAATTTTATCTAACATGTCGGAACACACACACACACACACACAAACATACCACACACAAACTCAGTAAATACTTTGATTTATGGCACAGATTTTGCACTAATGGGCAACAACATTAATCTTCATTTAGGAGGAACAGACATCTTATTTAGCCAACAAGTCAAATGGGGGATCATTCATTTAGCTTCATGCAGTTTCGCTTGATCCTACCCCACACCCTGATGAGGCCATTCCTGGCAGGGCCGATGAGGACAGAAGCTTCTACATCCACACCAGTAGGGGGCAGTCTGTCTCTCCTGAGGCAGATGGGTGGTGTGCAGAAGAGGGACAGTGAGGGAGGCTTACATCAGGCAGCCAAGCTTAGCACGTTCATTTCATAGAAGATGGTTTTTTGTGTGGAAAGGTGTAGGATTTGTATTTGTGTGTGTGTGTGTGTGTGTGTGTCTGTCTGTGTAGTGTAGGTGTGTGTGTGTGTTTATGCTACCACAGTTCTATTTCCCTCTCCAGTGCTCCTGTGGACATTATAATTCATGCCCACTTAAATCATGTCCTCCAGGGTCACACACAGATAAACACAGGGCTGTGGAGGGGGGGATGAGTGTGTGTGTGTGTGTGTGTGTGTGAGCAAGCTTGTTTTCTCCTGCGTCCAATGTTTGTGAAATGGTGTGTGTGCATGTCTCCACATACCTCTTAGTGGATGTGGGACCAGAGGACCAGGGAGACCAGAGGACCAGGGGGGCCAGGGGGGCCAGGGGGGCCAGAGGGACCAGGGGGACCAGGGGGACCAGAGGGACCAGGGGGACCAGGGGGGCCAGAGGGACCAGAGGGACCAGGGGGACCAGGGGGGCCAGAGGGACCAGAGGGACCAGGGGGACCAGGGGGGCCAGAGGGACCAGAGGGACCAGGGGGACCAGGGGGACCAGAGGGACCAGGGGGACCAGAGGGACCAGAGGGACCAGGGGGACCAGAGGGACCAGGGGGACCAGAGGGACCAGGGGGACCAGGGGGACCAGGGGGACCAGGGGGACCAGAGGGACCAGAGGGACCAGAGGGACCAGGGGGACCAGGGGGACCAGAGGGACCAGGGGATCAGAGGGACTAGAGGGACCAGGGGGACCAGGGGTCCAGGGGGACCAGGGGGACCAGGGGACCAAGGGGACCGGGGGGGGGTGGGCAGTGGACCAGAGAGACCAGAGGGACCAGGGGGGCCAGGGGGACCAGAGGGACCAGGGGGGCCAGGGGGACCAGGGGGACCAGTGAATCTGTAAACATCAGAACAGAGCTGTCCTGTATATCACACACACGCTGCATACACAGCACTCCCTGTGAGAGTGTCAAGGAAAAGGATGATGTGTGTGTGTGTGTGAGTGTGTGTATGTACATGTAAATGTATGCAGGGGGCACCTGTTAGTAGCAACAGCACACAGGAGAAGCTGACATCAGTGGAGTCAAACCCCCAGAGAGACACGACCAGACCTGCCTGTCTGTCTGGAGAGACGGGGCGGGAACATCACAGCCACTGTGACTGTGTGGTTCATCTGTGCCAAACCTTCCCCTTGTAAAGGAAGGGTGCTTCTGGAAGAATCCATCCATATGGAAGCAAACCTTGTCTGTCTGAGGTGAACCTCTGGTACTGAAGTTGAACCCAGCTCAGGGTTAACTCTCCTCCCTCCACCATCCTTCACAGAGCAGGGATTCATGGTGTGTTCATTCTGTGTTCTCTCACACAGGTGTGGTTGAGTGAGTCACTTTGTTACGTGTGTCGGTGAACGTGTGTGTTTGTGATTGGGGCGGAAAGAGAACAAATCCTGAGGTGGAGAAATAATACCAAACCACATGTTGCGGTCTGGCTGATCGCCATGTTGACTTGTCACTGGGTGGAAATGAAGACGTGAGACAGAATTGGGAGGCTGTTCTGGTTTGACACCATAATAGTGTTACACACTGTACTGCATGTTCTTACCTGGCTTCACTATGACGACCTTTTAAGGTCATTACATCCTCTGTGTGTGTAAGAGTGTGTTCGTGTGTGTGTGTGTGTGTGTGTGTGTGTCTTCGTGTGTTCCTGTGTGTGTGTTCTTGTGTGTGCAAGTGTGTTCTTGTGTGTGTGTGTGTGTGTTTGTGTCTAAGAGGGTGTTCTAATGTGTGTGTGTGTGTGTGCGTGTGTGTGTAAGAGTGTTCCTGTGTGTGTGTGTGTGTGTAAGAGTGTGTTCCTGTGTGTGTGTGTGTAAGAGTGTGTTCCTGTGTGTGTGTGTGTAAGAGTGTGTTCCTGTGTGTGTGTGTGTGTGTGTAAGAGTGTGTGTGTGTGGGTGTGTGTGCAAGAGTGTGTTACTGTGTGTGTGTGTGTGTGTGTGCGCGCCTGTGCTTTCTCTGGATCCCAAATCCAATCCAGTTCCTGCCCGTCCTCTGGTTTAATGCAGTAGAGGTGGCCTGGTTTCTGTATGTATTGCTGCCTGCTTCTGTCAGGACTGCTGACAGTGTCACGGGGGAGGCTGGGATACAGCTGGCTGCTATCGAGATACCTCGACTTTCTACACATTCACACTTCCAGAAACACACGAAGACACACACACACACACACACACACAAACGCTATACACCACTCTTGACTACACAACCATACTAGGGTGTGATGCCTCGCTCTTTAAGCACCTAAAGAGCTTTGACATCATTATTTAATCGCTGGTAATTGAGGATCCTGCTGGGAACAGATCAGCCTTAAGATGATGACAGAGAGCCAGGCAGGGACACTGAGGCCTGGGCAGAGACACTGAGGCCCAGGCAGGGACACTGAGGCCTGGGCAGGGACACTGAGGCCCATGAAGGGACACTGAGGCCTGGGCAGGGACACTGAGGCCTGGGCAGGGACACTGAGGCCCAGGAAGGGACACTGAGGCCCGGGCAGAGACACTGAGGCCTGGGCAGAGACACTGAGGCCCAGGCAGGGACACTGAGGCCCAGGCAGGGACACTGAGGCCCAGGAAGGGACACTGAGGCCCGGGCAGAGACACTGAGGCCCGGGCAGAGACACTGAGGCCCGGGCAGGGACGCTGAGGCCCGGGCAAAGACACTGAGGGCCAGGCAGAGACACTGAGGCCCGGGCAGAGACACTGAGGCCCAGGCAGGGACACTGAGGCCCAGGCAGGGACACTGAGGCCCAGGAAGGGACACTGAGGCCCGGGCAGACACACTGAGGCCCGGGCAGAGACACTGAGGCCCGGGCAAAGACACTGAGGCCCAGGCAGAGACACTGAGGCCCGGGCAGAGACACTGAGGCCCAGGAAGGGACACTGAGGCCCGGGCAGAGACACTGAGGCCTTAGCAGGGACACTGAGGCCCGGGCAGAGACACTGAGGCCCGGGCAGAGACACTGAGGCCCAGGCAGAGACACTGAGGCCCGGGCAGAGACACTGAGGCCCAGGCAGTGATTTCCTTCCCTCTCAAAATAATTGGACTCTGAAGCCAAGGTCTTTGTGTTTTGTTTATCTTGCAGGATTCACAGAGTAGGAGCCCATCTAACTCCTGTGACCCATTTCACTGATAAAACCTGATTTCATATTCCAATTCTCCAAATGCTGAAGGGCACTCATGCAACCCTGAGTCTGTAAAGAGAAGGAGAGAGAGAGGGAGGGAGAGGGAGAGGGAGAGGGAGAGAGGGAGAGGGAGAGAGAGAGGGAGGGAGAGGGAGAGGGAGAGAGAGAGGGAGAGAGAGAGGGGGAGAGCTTGAATTAAAAGATAAGAGGCTTGAGGCAGCAGGCAGCTTTTTCAACAAGTAAATGTTTCTCTCCGCCATAACAACTTGGTGAATGTCTTAAAAACGGATAAAATAGACGTCTGGCTGCAAATATATATCACGGTTATAGTATTGGTAGAGAGCAAGTGAAATGAAAAGACACTTCACAGAAGATTGTGTTCAGTTTTGTCTCTAGCTGAGTTTGCTTCTAACAAGTGAAAAAATATGTTATATCTGGGCAAATGCTTCGTTATCAATCTATTTGTGTTTCTTGGTGTGTGTCTGGTTATTTGTGTGCTGGATTTTGTGTTTGTGTGTATAGGTGTGAATTTGTGTGAGTGTGAATGTGTGTGAGTGTGTATACGGGAGTGTTTGTATTCACAGTGTGAGCCAGCCCTGTAGTGTTGGGTTTGATGTGCGGAAGGAAATGTTTGAGTTTGATGTTTTGAAGGCGTCTCAGGCCCCATTGGAAGAGTGAAGGCTCCTTTGATTCATTCATTGGCCACTCTTCTTTAATAATGTGCTGCATTCATCCTCATGATGCCATGTAGGACGTATCACCACAATTATCCTGCTGAATAGAAATTCTGATCTCAGCAGCTCAGTTTTTCCGTCTGTCACTCTGTCTCTCTGTTTGTCCATCTTTCTCTCTCTCTCTCTCTCTGTCTGTCATTCTCTCTCTCTCTGCCTGTTATTCTCTCTGTGTCTACATCTCTCCATCATCATCTCTCTGCTGTGTCTGCTGTACAGCTTTCCTCAACTGGATAAGCGCCATCAAGTGTAGCTCAGCCACAGATTAGGATTGAGTCAATACTTTGACCCATCCTCTTACTGCTAATTGGCTAACTCCTAATCCGGACAGAGGTCAGTGCTTGCTGATTGGACTGTTTCTCTGGGCTCTGTCATGTTGACTCTGCTGGATTCATGGTAGAACTGTCTGTTTTGCTTTCTGATGGCTGCAGAAAATGGTGCCCTTTGTATGGTGCTGTAATGGGTGTGGGTCTGTGTGTGCGTTTCAGTGAAAAAATTAAAAAAATAAGGTAACGATAAGCAACCGAGAGGAAACTCAATCTTTTCCATGTCAGGGTTCTACAGTGTGAGGAGCCTGTTCCTCTGTTTATCCACCAAGATAGAGGAGAGCAGAAGCTTCACACACCCTCACAAGTCTGAGATCAAGACTCCGTCTAACAGGCCCCACCCCCCCGTTACACCACAATTAGACCGCACCCTGACATTTAACTGAGCTCTCTATCCTAGACGTGTCACACTCTAGATGAGGCTTCAACCTTTCTGGCTTTCAAATGACCTTTGTGTGTGAGGATCTCAGAAAAAGGAAAGGCGCTTCTGTTTTGCTGGGCAAGTCAGGGCTGAGACTGGTAGATCCCTAGACTGGTAGAGATCCCTAGACTGGTAGATCCCTAGACTGGTAGAGATCCCTAGACTGGTAGATCCCTAGACTGGTAGATCCCTAGACTGGTAGAGATCCCTAGACTGGTAGATCCCTAGACTGGTAGAGATCCCTAGACTGGTAGATCCCTAGACTGGTAGAGATCCCTAGACTGGTAGATCCCTAGACTGGTAGAGATCCCTAGACTGGTAGAGATCCCTAGACTGGTAGAGATCCCTAGACTGGTAGAGATCCCTAGACTGGTAGATCCCTAGACTGGTAGAGATCCCTAGACTGGTAGATCCCTAGACTGGTAGAGATCCCTAGACTGGTAGATCCCTAGACTGGTAGATCCCTAGACTGGTAGAGATCCCTAGACTGGTAGATCCCTAGACTGGTAGATCCCTAGACTGGTAGAGATCCCTAGCGGCTTGGCTGCATCACTGCTGTGGTGTTTTTGTCCTGGAAACTCAGATGAGGAGAAATGAACTCGAGAAAAACCGAACAGCAACACTTCATCATCACCACAATTAGATCATGATTGGATAACAAAGGGTGAAACCCAGAGCCACGTTTGATCAGACAAACGAGGGGATAACCTCGGACAGTAAACCCAAATTAAGATGAACCAGAGACATTAATGAGTTCCCAGGTAATGTCATTATTGTCCTGCGCTCAGTGAGACGTCTCCTTAGCACAGACCCTCCCAGTCTGATGGAGCTGAGGGTCGTGTCCCCCCAGTCTGAGCTGTCAGGCAGTGTTTGGAGAGACTCTCCACAGGATCCTCAGCTGCTGCTCATTACTGATGAGGGTTTCTCTCCAGAGTCAGATTGGAATTAATGCAGGAAGTAATTGATGCTTCTTATGATGCTCCTTAGTCTATGGTTGTGGAGTCTGAGGTCATAGCTAAGGTAGTAGCTGCTCTGTAGACCCAAGGGGGAAATGAATGATCTGAGCAGGACTAATTGATTTGTGTGTGTGTGGTGGTGTTTGTGTGTGTTTGCAGGTCTAGATGAAGGGATCAGGGCTGATGAGCTGGATTAATCACAGAGGTTATGTGGCTCCTTAATGGGCAGCTGTGGCCTCATCTGTCAAGTCTGGACAGCTCCTTCTGCCCGACACACACACACACACACATACACACACACACACACGCACAAACAGCTGTCAGAATAAGACCAGGGGAATCCTTCTATAATGTTTATTCAGACTTAAAATCAATACTTCCCTGCGGTAATTGGAAAATATATTCAACTCCATACCCTCACTGACACACATTGACACCCTTGGACGTGCACACACACACACCCACACACACACACACACACACACACAGAGAATTACCCTATGCACCCCCATAGCAGCCTGATCAATAATGATCTCCATGTTAGCCTTGCAGGGAGGCTGTGTGGTGAAAGGCACCATGTGGGGATCAATCATGGGCGCCATAGCAGAGCTGTGGAGATTCCTCAGGGATCACTCTGCTCCAGTCCAACAGGCTGGGATTTGGCTCTCCAGAGCATTCCTGTCACAACATTGATTTAGAAATAATTACCCACTGTTTACAGATTCCTCTGGTGACGCTCTGAGTTCCTGCATGCTACCACCATCACTGTGGGAAATGAAGACTTTGTCTCTGTCTCTCTTCCTTCTCTTTCTGTGTATCTTTCTCCCTCCCCCTCTCTCTCTCTCTGTCTGTCCCTCTCTCTCTCTCTCTCTCTCTCTCTCTCTCTCTCTCTCTCTCTCTCTCTCTCTCTCTCCTCTGTCTCTCTTTCTGCCTCTGTCTCTCTCACTTAGTCTCTCTTCCTCCACTCTCTCACTCTCCTCCCCATGTCTCTGGTTTTCAGCTCTCTTTTTCTTCTCATCAGTACAATGAATTCACTCTTACGTCGGTGTCAAATGGCTGACAGCTGTATCCCATGCAAAGCTTGCTTCTCCAGGCCTTGAGATAAACAGTACCTGTATGGTTTACAGTACGGACCAGGCACTTGTTCGAACCTGTTTATAGTTCAACCAGAGCACTACATCAGAGTGGATATCTGTCAGGACTGAAAGGACATACATTTTTTCTTCTCCATTTCCTTATCCCTTTTGGCTCTTACTGGACCTCCAGTCTGGTCTCCTCCCTATAAGGAACATAATCCAACGTCTTCAGGATATTGAAAGTGTTCCCTGGTGTAAACTGTTCCTCTCTCTCCTCAGGCCCTCTCCCTCTTCTCTGTCTCTGTAATATCCTGCTGGACCCAGTCACATTAGTGTTACTCTAACACACTTCCCAGCGTGCTTTAGGGCAACTGTCTCTGGCTTCGTCCTATTCATCTCCAACTGTGTCTAATTGGGAGGATTTGAACGCTCTATTCAGTGTTTGAGCAGGTAGCAGAACTCACCCCGGGAGGAATGCCCTCTGTGTCCCATCATGGAATATTCCATTAGAGTTTCAGCCGTCTCAAACGGCTCTCCCTCTCTCTGTCTGTCTGTCTCTCTCTCTCTCTCTCTCTCTCTGTCTCTGTCTCTCTCTCTCTCTCTCTCTCTCTCTCTGTCTCTCTTCCTCTCTCTCTCTCTCTCTCTCTCTCTCTCTCTCCTCTCTCTCTCTCTCCTCTCTCTCTCTCTCTCTCTCTCTCGCTCTACCCAGCTATCTATTTGTTTCTGTCTGCACATTTATCTTTGTTGGCATCTCTCTCTGTCTGTTTGTTTCTCTTTTCCTCTGTCTCTTACTCTCTTTGTCTCCATCTCTTTAATTTATTTCAGTTAACTCTCTCTCTCCTCTGTCTGTGTACCTCTCTCTATCTCTCTATCAGACAGTGTTATGATGTGCAAACCTGTGGAGATGAATGTGTGTTTCCTACACTCTCCATCCTCATTAACATGCTCAGCTGCCAAGAAGCCATTAGTCTCTGAGAGGGAAATAAGCAGGGGGAAGTGAGTTTAAGTGCTGTTATGTGTGTGGTCCATCTAAGTAAGGAGTGTTGGGGGGGTGGTGGTGGTGGTGGTGGTGGGGGGGGGGGGGGGTCTGTCTGGTACAAGAACTTTTCCGAAATCCATAACTTTTAATTCTTGGTCAACAATGCCCAGAATTACTCAACTATTCTGTATAAAGAGGTCTGGAACAAACCAAGTACTCAAACGGGGGTGTGCCATTGCTTCTGTGGCCTGCATATCCTCACATGTATAATGTGAGTCATAGCTTTTTACTGATGTTCCCTTGACATCATGATTACAGGTTTTTCTCTCCTGTCAAGTAAGACAAAGTAACAAACCCTGTACTGCACTTCTGTCACACCAGGAAACAACCATGACTACATTTGAAGTTGAACCACTGCTTTCTCATTGTCTCAGCATGATGTTAAGTTACTGCACTAATCTCCTCAACCTTTGGGAGGTCTAAAAATAACATCTTTGTGACCTCAGTTCTTTAGTTCCTTGCAGTAGGTAATTATGGGTAATGTAGTCCTTTCTTCCAGACGACCACAGAAACACACAGACTCCATGTTTTCCAATGGCTTCAAACCTTGGATTCAAACCTCTCTAAAGTGGTTCATCCCAGGAAGACTGTCTAAATACCATGTGGATATTCCTGATACAATCCCTGAGATGACCTGTAGATACAGAAAATATGTTGTCAGTGGGTTTGTGTGTGTGTGTGTGTCTGTGTTGGTGTTTGTGTGTGTGTGTGTGTGTGTGTGTGTATGTGTCTGTGTGTCTGTGTTGGTGTGAGTGTGTGTGTGTGTGTCTGTGTCTGTGTGTGTGTGTGTAAGAGATGGATAAAACATGTTCTCCCACCATTCACAATCTCTAATAGCTTGGCCAGGCTGTGTAATGGATCACACAGTTTTTGGATGGAAGGCTATTAGAGGTGGGATGAAAAAGAGATCAGACCCACTTAATAGATTAATAATGATCTTGTTATTTTTTACCACAGCATGTTAAACCAGGTTATTTCAGTACTTACTAAGTGAAAACAGTCCTTCGTCCATAGAGTCTCTTTCTAACCACTCCTGTCTGTCTTTCTGAAACCTCAACAGCCTTTTGAAGTTTAAACTGTCATTATGCCTCTGAAAACCCAATTGCTTATGAACTTCAACTCTCACCTTTGAACTTTGACCCTTTCCTGGGAAGTGAGCTGAGTGAAAGTAATACTTAGCATCTTAAGCACAGCTACACCTGGTCTAATGCTCTGGCTAAACCCTCACAGAGGGGATGTTCGGATCTCTTTAACCCCAACATGGGGCCTTGATAACAGGCTTCCCTTCACAGGGACCTCCCCTCAATCCAGCAGCTGGTGAGCGGATGAGGACGCCCTGCCCCTGCCCTGTCCCGCCCACCCATCCGCCCGCACCCACCCACCCACCTTCCTTTGCCCCTTTAGACCCATTCATCACTCAGACAGGGACTAATAGGCTTGGTCTTTTCTCTGTGTGTGTGTGTGTGTGTGTGTGTCGGTGTGTGTGTGTGTGTGTGTGTGTATTACCAGGACAGGCACTGGCTTAGGATTCATTATGATCAATATTCCATTATTAGGTTTAATGCACCCGTTCAGTCCCTGGGCTGGAGGCCAGGTAGCAGAGGAGCAGTGTCAGGGTGTGGATCTGCTGCAGCCTCACACCAGGTAGCAGAGGAGGCAGTGTGAGGGTGTGGATCTGCTGCAGCCTCACACCAGGTAGCAGAGGAGGCAGTGTCAGGGTGTGGATCTGCTGCAGCCTCACACCAGGTAGCAGAGGAGGGCAGTGTCAGGGTGTGGATCTGCTGCAGCCTCACACCAGGTAGCAGAGGAGGCAGTGTCAGGGGTGTGGATCTGCTGCAGCCTCACACCAGGTAGCAGAGGAGGCAGTGTGAGGGTGTGGAGAGAGAGAGAGGGAGAGGGAGAGATAGTCAGGTGAACTGTCTTTACCTCTGCCTCTCATTTCACCTGGAGGCCATATGGCGTCAGACCCCCCCTTCCTTCTCTTTAGTGCTCTCTTACATGTCCATGAGACATGCTGTGTGTCTGGATAGTGTGTTCCTGAGCTGTCTGCCTGGTTAGCATGCAGCACACAGCACAGGACGGTGCGTGTGAGAGGGAACCAGGAGCGCACGTTTATTGAAATACTCGTCTTTTTGTCCCAGTAATTGCTCTCGCTCGCTCGAGCGCTCTGTTGCTCTCACTCTCTCTCTCTCTTTCTAGAACACCTTTTTTTGTATTCCTCTCTCTCTCTCTTTGCAGTTTTCTCCTTTCTGTCTCGTCCTCTGCTCTCTCCTTCCTTTCACATCTTCTCAGCTCCTTCCCCGCTTCTTTGTGTCGCCCCACTTTTCTCTCTCCCTCCCCTCTTTTCGCTCTCCCTCCCCTCTTTTCTCTCTCCCTCCCCTCTTTTCCCTCTCCCTCCCCTCTTTTCTCTCCCTCCCCTCTTTTCGCTCTCCCTCCCCTCTTTTCTCTCTCCCTCCCCTCTTCTCTCTCCCTCCGCTCTTTTCTCTCTCCCTCCCCTCTTCTCTCTCTCCCTCTCCTCTTCTCTCTCTCCCTTCCCCTCTTTTCTCTCTCCCTCCCCTCGTTGTCACCTGTGGTACAGGAGGGGAGTATAGCTGAGATGTCATCATGAGGTCCATGAATAGGTTATGTAGATGTCAGTGACACTGCCTCGCCTCATAAATACTCATCATATTACCTTCCTTACCGGCAGCCTGCGTCTCCACGGAGACGGGGCGCTTCACCTAGCTAACTAGCCACCTTATGAAATTCATAGAATTCACTCTGCGTGATGCGTTGAATGCTGAATACAAATATGAGTCGAGCAAACAAAAGTGAATAGCATCAGACACTCAAAGCGTGCAGTGCTGTTTGTGTTAGGCATGTCGCTGCCTCTAAGAACAGCTATTCCATTGAAGAAAGAAGGTGGTGTTCGTATTTTTCAAGAGAACATGGAATTGAGCTGAAGAAAGAATCTATGTAGGAGTGTGTGTGTCCATCTCTCCTCATGTTTAGCTGGTACATCTGTTGGTCTGGTTTCTGTTGCCAAGGGAGTAACTTGTACATTAACATACACAACATTACTAACCATTCAACCCTTCTGTTAACTGTTGGTACAAGTGGATTCAGGCCACCTGTACATTTGATGCATTTCCAGAATCTCATCAGTGTTGGGTCAGTGTTGGGTCAGTGTTGGTCACCACGTTGGCCTTCCTGACCTGCTGTTAACCCTTAAAGCACCTTTCTCTGCCCCCCCCCCTCTCTCTCTCCGCTCGTCCAGCCAGCTCCTCTCGTCAGCATGATCAGCCAGTCGTGCATAACAACAGGAGACTGTCACATACTAACAATAGAACAGAGACACACACAAGTACACACACACACACACACACACACACACATATGGAAACGGTCCCTGGCCCTTTAGAAACAGTTCATTACCTCTGATTTCTATACACAATAGGCAGCAGATCTAGACATGCAGTGTGTGTGTGTGTGTGTGTGTGTGTGCATGTGTGTATCCTTACAGGCAGGCTGACATGTGCATGTTTGTTTAGTTGAATGTACTTATATACAGTGTAAAGCATATGTCTCCATTTGTGTGTGTGTGTGTGTGTACATTTCGGGATATGGGGTCTCTATTTGCCGGCTGCCTCTCCCCCATTGGAACATCTGCTTGCAGACTGAAACAGATGCAGAGACACAGAGGGAGGGATGGAGGGAGAGAAGGGAAGGTAAGATGGAGAGAGAGAGATAGTTGGATGAGACAGGAGTGGAGAAGGTGAGAGATGTGGAGGGAGAAAAAGGGAGAGTTGGCAGAACAGATGGAGAGAAACGGAGGGAGAGGGAGACAGAGGAGTGGTCCAGCGTATCTGGACTGACCTCCCCCCCTCCCACCCCCCCCCCCCCCCCCCCCCCCCCCCCCCCCCAGCCTCCGATGACCCAGAATCCTCCTCTCTCTTTTAACCGCTCATGTCCTGGTCCACTCAGTGTTCACTGCACGTTACTCAAGCTTCAACACCATCTGGACTGTGTACAGTCACTTTTCAAGTTCATGTCCCATGATTCTGCTGTCCTTGCACTTTACAACAGCCAAAGCAATTGTCATGAAATGGCAGATTCCAACATGTACAGTCTGCTGTGAAGCCCCTTGTGTACTGCTTGCTTCCTTGGACCTGCGTCCTTTCCGACCTCCTCCTTGTTAATGAACAGTTTAAATCTAAATTGGCCAATCTCTGTCTTCCTATGAGAGATGCTTTCTATTAGCCGCTGTCCACTTCATCACACGATGCTTCTGCCTAGTAATAGATTGTGGTTCAGTAACGATTGGCTACCCCTGCCTGGAAGATTTGTTTTGATTGGACAATCGTTGTATAGGCTGTTGTTAATTGGATCATGTAATCGATGGGGGCTTGATGTTTCTCCAACGCTCTTCTTTTTTTCCAGCACTAAGCCAATTTAAACTGTGATGTCCACGGCATTGAATAATCTGGTCAAATGTATTATATGCTGTACTTTTGATACATGGCCTACTTACTAAACACATTCACAACCCTGTATTACACTGTACTGAAGTCATATTGGCTTTTTGTTGAAAGGAAGATCTTGGTTTCATGCTGACTTATTTGATCTAACCATCACCTCCTAACTCTCATAAGAACTTAAGTATATGAATAACCCAGTTCTGAGAGACATTAGGCAGACACCCTCCCCCTGCCCCCATTCTGGGTTCATATAAAGTGTGTGTGGGTGTGTGGGTTTGTGGGTGTGGGTGTGTGTGTCTATGAATTTGCATGTTTGTGTGTGGCTGTGTGTCAGTATGTGTGCCAGTATGTGTGCCAGTATGTGTCTTCCCCCTTGTAACAAATTATCTTTTCATTAATTTCGGCACACCAGGAAATTAGTGTGTGCCTTGCTTGAGGCTATATCTAAATTAGAGAGATGAGTGTAATCCCTTTATTTCAATGGGTTTTCCAGCTAAGATGATTCTAGGCAAGAATAGAGAAATTAAAATACTTTGACATTTCCAAATGAGTTATTGTACGCAAGGTTATCGTGGAGTCTTCTCAAAAACCCGAGTCCAGAGTGATACTTCTGGTTTATAATCACAAGGTCAAACAGACCATAGAGACTGCACTACATCCGCTGAACCTGCGCCACATCCTGAACCTGCACCACATCCTGAACCTGCGCCACATCCTGAACCTGCGCCACATCCTGAACCTGCACCACATCCTGAACCTGCACCACATCCTGAACCTGCACCACATCCTGAACCTGCGCCACATCCACTGAACCTGCACCACATCCTGAACCTGCACCACATCCTGAACCTGCGCCACATCCTGAACCTGCGCCACATCCTGAACCTGCACCACATCCTGAACCTGCACCCACATCCTGAACCCTGCACCAACATAGTTGGTTAAAATACTAAATGTAAAACGAACAGGTTAGACAGAACAAAGTGCTCCAAAAAGCCTCTTTCTCACTGTATTCTCTCTTCCTTTCCCCCCTATTCCTGTCTCTCTCTCTCTCTCTCTCTCTCTCTCTCTCTCTCTCTCTCTCTCTCTCTCTCTCTCTCTCTCTCTCTCTCTCTGTCTCTGTCTCTGTCTCTGTCTCTGTCTCTGTCTCTGTCTCTGTCTCTGTCTCTCTGTCTCTCTCTCTCTCTCTCTCTCTCTCTCTCTCTCTCTCTCTCTCTCTCTGTCTCTCTCTGTCTCTCTCTCTCTCTCTCTCTGTCTCTCTGTCTCTCTCTCTCTCTCTCTCTCTCTCTCTCTCTCTCTCTCTCTCTCTCTCTCTCTCTCTCTCTCTCTCTCTCTCTGTCTCTCTCTGTCTCTCTCTCTCTCTCTCTCTCTCTGTCTCTCTGTCTCTCTCTCTCTCTCTCTCTCTCTCTCTCTCTCTCTCTCTCACCAGTGTACATATGCCTGCATGTTTGTGTGTGTCTGTATACAGTGTGTGTGTGTGACACAGAGGGACACAGCAGGCAGAGGGAGAGCAGTGTGTTCATCCAGAAGCTGCTTGACTCCCTGATGTCAGAGGATCTCTGACGTGTTGGTCTGTAACACCAGACTGTGGGAGAGGGGCGCTCTCCAGAGATCACACTGAATGACACTCGCCCCTGGGAGGAGGCAGAGGGGGCTGGGGTAGGCTGGGGTGTGCTGGGGGAGATACAGCATATCTTGTTTGGTATACAGGACCCTGTGGGAGGGGCCACAGTGAGGAAACTCTGCACAGTTCAGTTTTTGGAGCAGCGTAGCATCAAGGACCAAACAAGCAGAGAAGGTTCCAAGGCACTTTTGGAGGTTTGAATATTTAGGAAAATGCACGACACAAACGTCCTCAGTTGTTATAAGGTGTGAAACTAGAACAACTAAAGTCATAATTATTTAACTTGTCAGACTTTTATTCCCAAAAATGACAGCGTTAGCTTGTAGAATAAATGTAGAAACTCCATTTCTACTACCCAAAAATTCCATTCTCCCCCTAAAGTTTAGAAAGTATCAGTATGCAGCTCATTTGGACAGTGTTCTGACTCATACAAAGCTCTTATTCCGGAGTGGATTATCTGAGATGTCACCTGCTTCAGACAGTAGCACATTTTCACTTTATATATATTGCTATTTCTCCCATCCTCTTAGATCTTTATCACATCTTGTATTATTTTTATAAGCTTCTCTGTATCTTGTACTTGTTATATTTTATAATGTTACCCTAGAGTGCTTTACTGTACACTGGTGCTGTTGCAAAATGCAATTTCCCCACTGCAGGGACAAATAAAGGATGATGTTATCTTATCCTCCTTAGACATGCTCCTCTAGTTAGGGATTTATCAGTTCAGTCACTCAGGTAGTGGATGTTAGAAGTGGGGCTGGGGGGGGGGGGGGGGGTGGATAGTTATGTGGATACAGAAGGTGGAGGGGAGGGGTTGTGGCTAGATAACACGTGGATTTGAAATCCTTTCAATCACTATTGGAGGATTCCCTTCAACCTGACAAAAGATACCAAGTGAAAATGACACTTTAGTAATTTGTCCACTTGAATTAGATTTAGCGATTAGATTCAGGACCTCTCACAGGTCACCTGATGTAAGTGTCTCAGATGGAAGCGTTTGGTGTCCGTGCTTGTCTGTGCTGGGTGATTTCACCCCCATCCTCTGTGTGAGGGGCCTGTTTAATTGAGTGGAGCTTTGTGTAAACATACAGTTCCTGTGATTCATGTGCAGCCCAGTCTAGTTCTGCAGGAGGAGGCTTCAGTTACAGACATAAGACATCTTTTTTCTGCCCTGGTTGGTCAGATCACCACAATGTCCCATTCTCCCTCCACCTAATCACTTTCCACATAGTCGACATTTGTCTTCATTTGGAGAAACACTGGGCCTGTTTCTGCATGCCGTACCGACTGGACATTTATGTAAATGGTCGCAACTGTTTTATCCCTGAGCATTATGGGTAATCATGAGGTCGTTGAGACTGCAATCCTCCATATCAGTGTGTGTATATATATATATATATATATATATATATATATATATATATTTAGATATGGTAGGGCCACATGCCAGTCTGGCCTTCAGTATGCAGCCAGTACTGGGAGAGAGAGAGAGAGAGGGAGAGAGAGGGAGAGAGGGAGAGAGGAGGGAGAGAGAGGGAGAGAGAGGGAGAGAGAGGGAGAGAGAGGGAGAGAGAGGGAGAGAGAGGGAGAGAGAGGGAGAGAGAGAGAGGGAGAGGGAGAGAGAGAGAGAGGAGAGAGAGAGAGAGATGAGGTTGGCACACGAGCAAAGCATGTTGCTAACCATGGTTAGCTGTTAATATGTGAAAATGTGAATAGCTGGATTTCTTTTACCCACTACTTTAAAGGAGCAAAGACGAGAGAGAGAGAGAGAGAGGAAAGGAAAAGGAGAGGAAAAAGAGAGTGTGAGAGGGAGTGAGAGAGAGAGAGAGAGAGAGAGAGAGTGATATAGTCCCAGTGGAGATGAACATCCTGTTTTGAAGTGCTGCTTCAGGAGTCTCACACAGGTGACTTTTGCCCCTCAGGGAGTTCCTCTCTGGTTCACAGCAGCTTGAATATTCAGGTCATTGGAGAAATGCAGGTGAGGGCAAGAAAGTGAATATTACAAGAGTTATGACATCACCTCAGCCGCCTATGTTTATCCAGCACTAAACATGCTCTTCCTTCTAGAATCTTCTAAATATTACTGACTGTGTGTGGCCATGTAACCCAATGTGATTCTTCGTCTGCGGAGTGAGCACACTATGTCCACTTTGATTAAATTCCCTGAATGCTCTTGTGGCCTCTTCCCTTTGGTAATGGTTTCATAATGTGACTACCCACAATGTTTGGGCACTATCACGTTGCTCTGATCAGTGGCGGAAGCTCTCTGTCGCTTCGGATAAAAGCGTCTGCTAAATGTCAATTAAATGTACAGTAAATATCTATACGAACATGACACAGAGTCTAACTGCCAGCAGATGTATGTGATGGTGTGGTTAAACATGTTTAGACATGCTGTGCCCTGTCTCTCACTATGGCCAGAGATTTCAGGTGTTTTGTCATAAACAGTTATATTGATCTTTGGCCATAGACTCCTGGTCAGACATCAGATCTTGTGTATGTTTTGAAGGTGTCAAATCAGATCACTGAGATCATAGTGTCTTCTGGAACAACCGGGCATATCCCCCCCCCCCCCATACTGTACACACTCATGCACACACAAACTGCTTGCACACAAATTTACACGCACCATCACCCTCATGCACACAAACATAGCCTCTTGTATTATTGCAGTGGTTAACATTGTAGCAGTGGCCTGAGAGTAATCTCAGACCTTTCCTGAAGCCAGTAGATATTAGTGTCAGTAGATCATTGGTTAACAAGCAGAGGGACTATTTCTGGCCTGTAGTTGGTGTTTAGTACAAGTGGTAAAACAGTCCTACCCATTATCAGAAGAACTAGCTTGGAAATAAATAGACCCTATTGGAAATTCAGACCAGTGTTATTTTTTTATTGTGATCAAGCAACAACATCAGAGGTGATATTCCAGGCACAGCAAACTGGGATTTTCATACAGTAGATTTTTTTTTTTGCTCTCGTCAAAGTCAACTCGGTGATTGGAGCCCATCGTCATCAACTATGAACACTGGATGTTGATCTGAGAGCTGATCTAATGCAGCAGAGAGAATTCACTGAGGATGGGGTTTGGTTAGTAGATACCTGACAGCAACAATGAGGAATATACCTTGAAGCTTGTCTCAATATCTGTGATGTTTATTTCCCCTCGGTACCTCGCTCATGTACTTTTCCTATCCTTTCAATTTTTTCTGTTTTTTGTTGTTGTTGTCTATCATCCTGTCTTGGTTCTGCCTTCACAAAAGAATCACCAGCGAAATATTTCAAGTTCCTATTTATCTTGTTTCTTCTTCTCTGCTCTGACGCTTAATGAACCCAAAAGAGAAGCTTGATGTTTCTATGGTTTGAAGCACTTTTCTATAATTCAATGTCTCCTTTACTCTTGGACAAACACACAAAAAACGAACTTTCCAACCAGCCCACATATGTTTTTCCCTCTTAAAAACAAACAAAAATTTTTTATTTTATATTTTGTTTGTTGAGTAACGTTGGCACAGATTATCATGTCTCCTTGGAGGTGTTGAAATGAGAAATAACTTTGTCACCATCAAAGTCCTCTCTGAAGAAAAGCTTTTGCCCAGTAACAAATCAGTCTGAAACACAGGTGCATTATTCATGAACCACATCATCCATTCAGCCCTCTTCCAAACGTTCTGAATCAAAGAACTGTTCCAGAGGGAACTGAGAGGGGATGAGAACATGTGACGGAACCCAACACCTTCTAGCCTGAGCGATGTTTTGTAACGTTCTCCTTTGTTATGGTAATAAAATATGTCACTCTCATCCTCTCCCAGTCATCTTTACTTTGACAATATGTTGAAAAAATATATAAAATGTTTTCCTCAGGGACTTGAACAAACTTGGTGACTGTGAAGATAACCAACAATATCAAAAAAGGAAATGTATTCAAACACCAGTCAGATGAAGCCCTACTGGTGAGTTTTCTCTTATTCCTCGTGACTGAAGGCTCACTCAGCTGTAGTTTGTTCACTTGCTGAGCTAAAAATGTCAGAGAATGTTCAGTCTAAACTTCAGAATGGTTTGGGCCTGGATTGGGCCTGTCTAATGCAGAATAGCAAGCGGTAGTTTTTTCCTCTCTCTACCAATCTCTCTCTTCCGCCATCTTTGTTTTAAACCACCGCAATTGATGACTCTATTAAAGTGTGAGAAACACTCTAAATTCCATGTTATTCCATCTTCTGTAATGTTTCATCTAGGGACCCCCTGCAGAGCAGAACTGTATCTATATGCAAAGGCAGATCGGCCAATCGTGTGACTCCGTTACTGTCACCTCATGAATAAAACATGAAGGATGCGCCCTAATTTGGCTTTCCCTACCCGCCCCACCACCTTGATCATCAATCGGTCACAGCCAACCTATCCAGAGGGATCACGTTTCTGCACATGCTCAAGTGATGAATAATGAATGATTATTTCATGTAGCCATGCTAGGTAATGATGGTGGGTGTGTCGAATGTCAAGTTATCTTTCCAATAGGAAATAGGTCAAATCTGCAGGTCATTCAATGATGTTCTGACTGTTCTCTTGAGATCAGTTAGCCACGTCCTGTATGTTGATCCACCATGCTGTTGGTGCTAACAACTTAAATATCTATGGAAATCACAGCGTAATGTTTCAGTGGGAGGGGGGAGGGTTGAAATGTCCTGTGAATTTTGAACAAGAGATCGACTGCAAAACCATCTGAAGAGGGACGATTTATTTCTGGGACGCTCTTGTTGTTTACCGCCTGATAACTGTACTTATTTTTCATCTGGCTGTCTTGTTTTATTTCCACGGCTCTGGCATTTAAACAGGAAGTGCATGTGCCCTTTCAAACGTGGAGTTCAGGTCACAATTCCAACAGATGCCACCGGTATCATTTACATGTAAATGAGATTTTCTTTCAAGGTCAGTCTCAAGAATGGTCCTCGACAGAGAATATGATGTTTCTCTTTATTGCCAACGAGCTGCTATGTTTTTTCATCCACTCAAATTGATATGCTGCTTATTTGAGTCTAATAGAGATTCTCCCTGCCTCTCCTGGAGTGTGGCCACATGAAAGCAGGCCGTTTAGGATCCGGGACATGGAGCTCGTTCTCCTGCCTGTGTTTCTGACATTTCAGCAGGTAATCCAGATATATACAGCCTTCATCTGCTCCATTGCAACGTCAGTGACTCAATGTTGATGAGACTGAGGGATTTAAGATAAGATAATCCTTTATTTTGTGCCATAGATCGGAACAGCAGCAGGGTACAGCAAAGCACTCAGAAGTAATACTAATACTTCTAGTGAAATTTAGTGGATAAATGAAAGACTGTGAGTGGAGAAAGACCCCCCCCCCCCCCCCCCCCCCCCCCCGTCTGTCGGTCTGATCATATGTCTTCATATAACCTGGACACACACTGCAGAGGTGTGGCTGACACTTGTGCATCATGCTTATGGGGTGGATGTCCAGTCCAGTGACATTCAGGGGGTACGAACAGCAACAGCATTCAGGAAATGTTATATATGGGATCATTGATGGGTGTATAATGCTAATAAAGGCCCAAAGAAAAGGAGATACAAAAAACTGGATGTGTGTGTGTGTGGTGTGTGTGTGTGGTGTGTGAGTGTGTGGTGTGTGGTGTGTGTGTGTGTGTGTTAGTGTTATGAATTCAAGGGGAGGCAGAGAGACGAGGCCACGACAGTCTTCAAGGACAGACAGGGAGAGAGGTGATGGAAATCCTAATAGGATTACATTGCTTTTTATTGACTCTTGGTATACCTGGATGCATGCAAGCTCACTCACACACACAAAGACACTCACAAGCGCACACATCAACACACAGGCCTGGCATATACAACACACACACACACACACACACGTGTTTCATCCGTTCTCAGAAAGTCATACATTGTTGAATGATTCCATGCAGCAGAGACAGGAATGCACCCACAGACATACTGAGATGATCCTGGCTGAGTCATGAAGGTTCTGCCTAGTGAACAGGTGAGGTTCTGATTTCTCTCACCTGTCCAGTAACTAACACAGCAGCTGCTCTCCTCCACATTTTCCCCTGACATCGCCATGGAAATCCAGGCCAGTTCAACATATACAATAGCAGCCTGCTTACATCATCTGATCTCATGTGTGTCGATGACACTGTTTTCCCTCATCTGGTGAATTAATGTACCGTAGATGTATGCTACATATGGTCAATTATATAGAGAGACAAAAACAGGAACATGTATTGAAGCACATGAGCCCATTCACTCGATGAAGCTATCATACGAAACTTGAAATGAAGTAAAATGATGGTGGGTCGAACAAGAGCACCTGAGGTCTGTACTATGAATCAAGATTAGGTGTTAACGAGGTAACGAGGGGTTTTCTCTATTGGGTTAAACCTGACGTTACCTCGTTAACGCCAAGTCTTGATTTGTAGAACAGGTCTCTGGTCCCAAATTCATAGCCAAGCTTGGTCTCCTAAATCCATGTGAGTTTCTCTTCTATTTTCTTCTTATAAAAAATATTCTCCCATTGCAAATATGAAGGTAAACAGTATGGTATACTACTACCTTGTATGTCATACTGCCAACCCAACATATACTGTATGTTCCGTTTTTTTTCATTACATTAGCCTTTTACAATAATCCACCTAAAGCTGCAGACGACATTGGATGAATCCTCTAAGGATCAGAACTCGAAATTCAAAACAGACTTGTGGCTACGTTGTGCTTGAGGCAATATATTCAGCAATGGAATTAAAAAAAAATCTTTTTTATTTCTCACTAATGTTTAGATAGGAGAGATTCCACAACAAAAGGAGGTGGAACCTATTTCATTGGACTTGTTTCCTGACACAGTAAAGCACCGATTTGCATCAAAGATTTTCAATATACTGTGAAGGGTCACAGTTAAGTTCGTTTTTTTTTACCAACCATGTACTGATTTAACAAAGATGAGAGCCATGTGCTTCCTTAGCCCATTCCATCCCAAAGCCTTCATTACAGTGAGAGCGCTTTACACAAATCACTGTAGCAGTCTGTGAGTGTGACAGAACCTAGCAACAGATCCAGCTGTGACAGAACCTGGCAACAGATCCAGCTGGGACAGAACCTAGCAACAGATCCAGATGTTGATAAGCAGTATAGAGAGAATATCAGCTGATCCTGAAACCCAAACCCCAGACATTCACATACAGAAAAAAAAACATTTGTTCATGCATTTA
>CM059327.1:13964462-14014998 GCA_030340685.1 Protosalanx chinensis
TTACGTTTAAAACTTTTAGCAGACGCTTTTATCCAAAGTCACTTCCAAGAGAGAGCTTTACAAAATGAACATCGGTCACTGATCACAACAACGTGATAGTCTCCAAGCATGGTGGGTAGTCAGGACATGAAGCATACTTTGTGGAAAAACCAAATAAGTATGGGAAAATGGAGGAGCCACAAGAGCATTCAGGGTTATACTGCATGTCCTTATATGGCAAAGCACATTATACCTATCGTCCAATAGGACTGCTTACATACTCTTTCTGTCACATCCACTTCCACATGTGGGGTCATGCATTAAGTATCCTGGCACTGGTTGCCATGGAGACAGATAGTGGGTATTGGGGGGATTAGTGTGTGTGTCCTGTGGTCGAGGATTGGAAGGTCTAAGTGGCAAAGTGCAGGTCGAGATTAGAGCGATTAGTCTGTGGAAATGTGAAAAATTGGTTTTCACCAGCCAGCCGACAGTTCATGAGACCTACAGTGAATACCTTTACACAATACTGTACGGTTCTTTTTTGTTCAGTGTATATATATTGTGTGTGTGTGTGTGTGTCCCCTCCTTGTGTAGGTCCCTGATGGGTCACACCTCCATCCTTGTGAAACGTGACAAAGCACATTCATGTCTTCTTTACCCAGACCTTTGCTGCCCTTCGCTCCCTCTGTCACATACATTCAATAATGTAGATGCTGTAGGAATGAGCCATGATGGCCAGCGCCTCCAGAGCCCCAGAGCCTCCGAGGCAGGCTGAGGCCCATAAATCATAGGTGTATGAGCAGTCCGAGGCCGCCTCCCTCTCTGCCTCTCTGACTCACCTTTCAGCTGCAGAAATGTCAGGGCTGAGTCTGTGCTCATCACCACTTAGACCAGCGACATCAGTCTTAATGCACGGAACAGTCCCTAGCCAGCCTGGATGACAGAGAGAGAGAGAAATGAAGAGACAAAGAGAGAGGTTAAACGAAAGAGGAAAACAGAGGGAAAATCTGTTTGGTATAATACAAGAAACTATGAAAATGGCTTCATTTAGATTGCTTTCTTCCCCCCATCCAAAGTAGCACACCAAGTGGGAACTAAAGCCATACCCTCCAGATCTGCAGTCAAATCTTCTGCTATAGAACAACACCTATCTCTTAGTCAGGAGGCGGAATGCAATATTTCTGTTATCTGCTGCTTGGTAACGCCAAACCAGCCCCCTCCACCACCACCCCACCATTCCTTCTCTCTTCCTTCTCCCAATCTCTCTCTCCATCCCTCCTAGACTAATTGGTCCATTTCCAAGGCATCAGGGGTGAGGGCTGTGCTGATGGCTTTGATCAGGAGAGCACAGCAGTGTGGAGGTGTTCTTACCTGATGTGTTCTTACCTGAGAGGCTTCTGTAGCGGCTGAGCTAAAGCCATGCTGCCCCCCCCCCTCCCCCCCCCCCCACTCACCAGCCCCTCGGCTGCACATACCTCCATCATACCCTAATTATCTGACTGTTAGTACATTCCTGCCTCACACAAACTCTCTCTCTGTCTTTCTCTTCCTCCTTCTCTCTCTCTGTCTCTCACACACACACACACACACACACACACAACATATTCTTACACAACACACATTCACCTACTGCACACACATCACACACACACACACACACACTTAATACTAGACTGGATGTTTTATAGATGAACCACAGGTATTTACATTGTCTGATACAGTTTGGTGTTTTGTGGCCTGCCACTTCTGACAGTGAGTATGAAACATTGATGTGTTATTTGTCACGTACATCCCTTTTATCAAGACGGAGAGGCATATGTAAATTTTGCATGCTAGTATGTGCGTGCAAGCACTCGTGTGTGTGTGTGTGTGTGTGTGAGTGTGCATGGTTATGTATGGTTATGTTATGTAAGCGTGTTGTAATCTATGCCCTCACAAGGTAACATAGAGAGTTGGTAATTATGGCAAGTTTGTTGACTGAATTTATTCAGCCAAGGTTTTCCCCTTGGAGGCCCATTGATAGTGACAGCCTATTACTTTTTTATTATAGATCGTATATTATAGTTCATGGATGTAATTTGCATCTCCCATCTCCCCCTCCCCCCGCCCTCCCCCCCCCCCCCCCCCCCCCATAATTTCAATTTTTATCAAAATCCTCTATTTAAATAGATTTTGCCTTTGGGGAAGGAGAAACCAGATGTGCCAGCTCATCGTTTTCCCATGGTTACTGATCTCAGAGCAGTTTCAATTCCCTCTGTGAATGGGTCTGACCAGGATGAAAGAAGACTAAGCTGATCTGGCACCAGCTCTTGAGGGCTAACTGTCATCCACTACAGAGTTGTCTTGATAGGCTGGGGTTCGGAGTTCAGTGTACTAATTGCTCCCCTCTCTCCACTGCAGATGGGAAGGCTGATTGTTAACTGGATGAAGCGTGAATTGTTTCAAACTTAGATTTTACATTTAGTCATTTTAGCAGCATCCTTATCTTAGGGACATTCCCCCCTGAGGCACGTAGGGTGAAGTGCCTTGCCCAAGGACGTCAAACGTCATTTGGCACAGCTGGGAAATCGAACCGGCTACCTTCTGATTTCGAGCCTGATTCCCTAACCGCTCAGCCAACTGACTCCCTAATCACCAACTGACGTGTTTTTGGAATGCAGCTTTCAGTTGTGTAACCTGGGAGGCCAACAATGTTTTGGAATGGTTCTCACATCAGTTCTTAATACCGCTTACGCAGTCAGGAATTAGTGTGGCGGTTTCCCTAAACGCTAAACGGTCAGGTCTGAGGTCAGTCTGTGTTAAGAGACTGGTCTGAGAAGTCTGAGAAGAAGACTGTGGAGGTTTAGATCTGCTCTCATCTTCCAGGATGGAACCACAAAACCACCATTTTGTGTCAGCAGATCTCAGTCCCCCAACAATGCCAAACCGACCCTTTATTTTAATGGCTCCTGGGATTGGCTCTAAGGGGGGGGGGGAATCTCCCTGCTTAATGTGGAAATGTATATGGCTGTTTCTCTTCTGATTCAGATGCATTTTTGATGTAATGGTCAGACGGTTTGGCAGATCAGTCCAGTGATTCACTGTCCCTGCTTCAGTTCAGACTTGAGGCTTCAGTTACTGTATTACAGAACCAGACTTGCCTAAACGACAGCATAAACCAGCTCATTATCAGCAGGCTTGATTCAATTAAAACATGGCCAACTTGATGTTCACTACATGTCCCAGGCTTACGTGACAAAGTGACAGTTAAAAAAACTAAAAAACATAACTTTGTTAAGAAGGTATTTGTTTGGAAAAAAATTTTTGGGACTCAAATGTCCCTTAAACCTAGTTTTGTCTAGTAGCAAAAACCACTTGCTGTGTGTCTTCAGTATTCTCTAGTTAGTCTCCTCAGTGTCTTTATAACCATATGAAATCAGATTTCATCCATCTCTAAAACCCAACAACCAACAATGAGGAGGTCATCTAGTAACCTACCCTGCTCCATCACACAACTGACATACAGACAGGCATGCAGACATACAGACAGACAGACATACAGACTGGCATGCAGACAGACAGACAGGCATGCAGACATACAGCCAGGTAGACAGACAGACAGACAGGTAGGTAGACAGGCAGACAGACAGGCAGACAGGCATACAGCAGATAGACAGACAGACAGGCAGGTAGACAGACAGACAGACAGGTAGGTAGACAGGCAGACAGACAGGCAGACAGGCATACAGCCAGATAGACAGACAGACAGACAGGCAGACAGACAGGCAGACAGACAGGCAGACAGGCAGGCAGGCAGGCAGACAGGTAGCAGACAGACAGACAGGCAGGCAGACAGGCAGACAGGCAGGCAGACAGACAGGTAGACCGGCAGGCAGACAGACAGGCAGACAGGCAGGCAGGTAGACCGGCAGACAGACAGACAGGCTGGTTGGCTGACTTGCTTGCTGACAGACAGACTAACAGAAAAACAAAGCATATGTCTGCTTCTATTCCCATTCTGCTTCTATGTTGTGATGTAATATTCATGTTATCTTCAGTAAACCCCCATTGCGTGCCACAACTGTGAGTCATGCTCTCAATTACGCTCTTTTAACCTATGCGACATAGCTCAAAACAATACATAATTGATCGTTGGTCCATTATTTTAAGGTTGTAGAGCGTGAATATGGCTGCACGGTTGACTAACTTCATGGTTAATAGACATTGAGTGAAGTGCGTCCTCATTAAACATGAACGATCACTGCAGCATATTTACTGTGCTCTGAAACCTCCAACTATATGAAGTACATCAAAATACCCATACTGTATATAACCTCAACACCCATCAGTACTCCCAACACTGCCATAAATAGATTAGATTAGATAATCCTTTCTTTGTTTGTCCCACAGTGGGGAAATTGCAGTAACAGTGAGGAAAATTGCCGTAATTGCATAAATTGCACTTATACTAGTATATATAAACTAAGTATATATCAAAGTGTACTGTATCTGTTGCTGATCTAATTGAAGTAATCTGAATCTGAATCTTTTGAATCTGAATCTTTTGAATTTGAATCTTTTGAATTTGAATCTTTTTCTTTTGTGTGCTCCTGGTCCATGTAGTGAGTGTGGCATGGTGTGCTTCCTCACAGCTCTAGCTTGTGGTTGTTGGTGTTTTGGATGGAACCAGCTAACCACACCCCAGCTCAGGAAGTGTGCTCCTAGTGGAGCCAGGGTCCAGAAGAGAACACCCTGTCATTCTAGAACAATGGAAAAGAATTGTCCTTCAGAACCCCCTGCTGTTCCACTCTGTGCTGACCTTCCTCATTTATGGAACAATCGCATGAGAGGCCACCATGGACAACACACACACAAACACACACACACACACGTACACAAGGACACACACCAACACACACACTCACACACACAGACATTTGTCCCTCTCTTCCACTCCTGTGCCGAAGCTCAAATCACATCTACACTTGTCAAAGGACTAATGCATGAACACCCAGCTGGCAGAGGGAGCTACAGATCCCAGAGGGGGCTAAGCAGTGTTAAAACCCCACCTTTGACACCTCTTCTCCAGGGTCCACGGAGGAGAACCACAGTTAACTGGAGCCAGATTTGTTTGGGAAGTACAGTACAATGTAGCATGGAGCGCATGGAGCGCATGGAGCGCATGGAGCGCATGGCGCAGGCAGCATGTTAAAGGCTGTGATTATGCAGAAAGAGCATCTTCTTTGTCCTGCAGTAATCCCACAGCTAGGTTTGGGTCTATTGTTATGGAAAGTAGGCATGCTTGCCGTCTGCCTGGATGAGACAGTACTCCGGCTGGGTGTGTGTGTGTGCGTGGGTGCGTGGGTGTGTGTGTGTGTGTGTGTAGGCACAGCAGGAGGTGGGATGAGTACATGCCTGTAAACACAAAGGTCTTGCTTCCTTCCTGCTTGTTGTTCTTGCTACACTTCTGATAAACACACACACTGACACACGCACAGGCACACACACACACACGCACACACACACACACATACTACATACAGTAGCAAACATGACAGTAGCAAGCCTTCCTAAATCCCACCAAACATGCTCTCTCATCAGCCTCCATACAGCAGCGGCACCACACTACCCCCCCCCCCCCCCCCCCCCCCCCCCCCCCCCCCTCACCATGTCTGGGTCTTCCTGTTGATTAGTCTGCTGAGCCAATCAGAGTATTGATACTAAACCATCTCCACTAGCCTGCTTTCATCACTGCTTACCGGAGAGCACAGTAGTAACAGTAATGGTAGTATTTGAATTGCAATTGGCTGCTGTTCAGGTTTTCCATTTATTTTATTGCACTGAGTGAGGTAAATCAAAAACACCCCAAGGATTTTTTATACTGGAACCCGTAGTATTTCAGACAGTAAAGCTGATTGGATCAGAGTCCTGTCATCATGTTTCTGTGCTCACCACAGTGACCTGCTAGATGTTTTTAATCGAGCCTGTTTGGCTTCGGTATCGCAGGCTGTCCCTCTCCTCACCAGCTGGGCTAGGCTGCTCCTCTAATGCTGCGTGATGAGCATCCATGCTAATGCTACATGAAAGCCTGCATGTTGCTTGTTCGTAGCCAGCCTCCTGATGGGTCCCCAGAGCATGCTGGGGCTGGGCTAGCTTCATGTCATCTGCTCAGTAATACTCCCAGAGGACCTGCTGTCACTCAAGGTCTCAGGCACCGAGAGATGCTCATCTACCTTCAACACACTCAATCTCATTGGTTAATTGATAGATTAAGGTCATTTGCATAATGAAGCTAATTTAGTGAGGAAAAATACACTCCAGGAGCAAGATTTCTTATCATGACAAACAATCTATTTCCAACTAGGAAAATTCATGAATAAATTATATTTTTGGGGATGTGGGGGGATCGGACAAAACTTGTGTGCATACAGTGTGTGTACACACTACATACAAACATTCATCTTCAACTTCCCTATCCATAGACACAGAAGAAAATTCACCCAGTTAAGCTCATGAACATTACCAATACCTTTACTGTATGCCTGTCCCTTTAAGGACGGCGGTGCAGTCTGGGATACATTCACTGGGTTGACCTCCCATGCTTTATTCAGTCCAGCTGCTGATTGGGGGGCTGATGTGAGCTGCCAGACCATAATTCCCATGAAGTCAGCACTTTGGCTTTGCCACGGAAACGAAGGGCCTGGGGTGGGTGGGGGGGGACAGAAGGTGGGAGGTGACGATGGGGGTCAAAGGGGGTTAGAAGTGGGACAAAGTGAAGCCTCTTTACCTCCTAGCAGATGTGCAGTCATGAAAACAGAAAGGGGGGTCATGTGGTGCGGTGGGTTAAGGTGTTGGGTTAGTAATCAGGGGGTACCTGGTTTAAACCCCTGGCTGTGTCAGCATGACATTGTGTCTTTGGGCAAGGCACTTCACCCTACTTGCCTCAGGTTGGAAATGTCCCTGTACTTTCTGTAAGTCGCTCTGGATAAGAGCTTCTGCTAAAATGACTAAATGTAGAACGTCTTTAAGATAGGAAAGCAGGATGGTTTTTTCATTGGCCAGCTGTCACGTGTCACCTTGACAGGAAGTGAGGTGTGAAGTCAGACAGCTGACAGGATCAGAGTGATGTCCTCCAGCTGTTCCCCCACACTGCCAGTCCAGGGAGCAGAGAGGAGCCGCACCTCTCTGGGACACGTGCTTTACCTCGCTCCCTCGTAAACACCAGGTCAGCCTTCCTCTCAGACGAGGGGCAGACTGGGAGCTGTGAACTGGGATCCGTACGATTGGAAACTGCCACGTCTGTGGGTCATGTGACAGAGACAGACAGACTGACAGAGGGGGGAGCTGACAGACAGACTGACAGATGGGGGGGAGCTGACATATAAAAAGGAACATCTGTAAATCCTTTTCTGATCTGGCATCGTCAGAGCAGCCTTGTGGGTTTGTCTTGTGACATTTACTCTTGTTATTGAGTTAGCCTCCCAGCTGAAACACGAGCATGAAACCCAGGGTATTCATGTTGACAGTCTCTCAGCCGTCAGCCCAACCCAACCCTGCCCAGAGAATTAGGAAGGTGTCAAGCTTGTCCCCACTCTGAGTTGCGGGCTCTCATCATCGGTTACCACAGCAACGTCTAACATGGCCAGATAGCCTTTCTCAGGTTACTTGCTGTCTTGCTGTCTTGGAGTGACAGCCGTCACAAACACATTGGCTTTTTTAAATCGTTGTGACACTCAAAGCTCCCTCTCCTTAAGACTGTCACTGTTTGACAGGCAGTGACACCTTCGGCTCTTTGGTCTGGTTCCTAGTTCACCTAGTGCAGTTTTATTGGGTGGAAGTGTCCGTCTCATAGGGTTTCACTGGGGGGAAAGAGTGGGAGACTAACAAGGCTCTGGTACCACCTCCCCCTCTGTACTGAGTCCTTAGTGGTTTAATCCCTGGTTAAACTACCCCTGATGAAGCAGTACTGTGTGTGTCTGTGTGTGTGTGAGTGTGTCTGTGTGTGTGTGAGTGTGTGTGTGTGTGTGTGAGTGTGTCTGTGTGTGAGTGTGTCTGTGTGTGTGTGTGAGTGTGTGTGTGTGTGTGTGTCTGTGTGTGTGTGTGAGTGTGTCTGTGTGTGTGTGAGTGTGTGTGTGTGTGTGTGTCTGTGTGTGTGTGAGTGTGTCTGTGTGTGAGTGTGTCTGTGTGTGTGTGAGTGTGTCTGTGTGTGTGTGAGTGTGTCTGTGTGTGAGTGTGTCTGTGTGTGTGTGAGTGTGTCTGTGTGTGTGTGTGTCTGTGTGTGAGTGTGTCTGTGTGTGAGTGTGTCTGTGTGTGAGTGTGTCTGTGTGTGTGTGTGTCTGTGTGTGAGTGTGTCTGTGTGTGTGTGTGTCTGTGTGTGTGCACATGGGGGCTGTAGAGTTACAGCCAGGCAAAGATCTAGGGAAGGAAAATGCCAACTCAGCCCGTTTCAGGCAGAGCCAGGAGCCTTAGCCGTGTGCCCTCATGTCCCCCCCCCCACTGAGGTCGAGGGTCAGGGGGGATCAGTCATCAGAGAGTAGCAGAGGTGGAGGAGGTCGCGACAGAGAGGAAGTGAGGCGTGTGCAGGCAGAGTAGAGCACAGCCTTCCTGGAGCACGACAAACCTCGGCCACACGCACAGGAAGGGATTATTAATAATACTTGGTGGCTTCCTGTGGGAAGGAGGGACTACATGAGAAGTGGAGATGTGTGTTGTGTCTTAGCTGAACATGTTGGAAGAAGACAAGGGAGGAGTTTTAGTCCGTGTTTGTTTGTGCGTGTGAGGGAGGGAGGGAGTTACGATGTCTCTGGAAATGCATCACTTCCTGTCAGAGTGCCCGGCATGTGAACACAGGCAGTGTGTTCACGGAGAAGGGACTGGGAACACTCACATTTTAACGCCGCTCCGGGGGATTGGTCCCCCACACTGAAAGAAGCTTTTTATTCACTTCTCACAGCAGTAAGGACCACCTGGGGATTAAACACTGATTACAGCACAGTCCTGGGGGGTCTATAAAGACACGTCATCTCTCTGACTCTACCCTCCCTGTGTGTCTGATATTTAACTTTTATTTAACTTTTAACTGTGTGTTTTCTCCCCCCCCCCCCCCCCCCCCCCCCCCCCCCCCCCCCCGATGCTGGCTGTCATGGGCGTGTTCTTCTTCTTCTAAGGTAAGAGACTTGGCAGCTGTAAAGATGCTCCTCCGCACCCTCTCTCTCTCCTCTCTCCCTCTCTTCTTCCTTCCCTTGGCACCCTGCTCCCCCTCTCTTCCACCTCTTACCCTTCCCCCCCTCCACCCCCCCCCCTCCACACACACACACACAAACACACACACCACCTCCTCATTAGCCACTACAATCGACTCTGATGATGATGATGATGGCCTAGATTTTGGGACAGTGGGGTGCCAGATTTGATTCTAACCCCCCCAGCTTCCCCCTCCCCTTTTCCCCTACTTCCCCCTCTCTTCTCTCCCACAAAATAGTCCTAGCTTTGGGATGGCTTGGGCTGGGAGTTGCCTGCTGCAAATGTGGGTCACATAGGAAGAGACAACAGGGCTGTGTTTTGCATCCGTCCATCCCTCTGCTGGTACAGATGCTGTCGTCACATGATGGACTGACCGGCTGTCATCTCTCTCCTTGCTTCTGAACCCTGTGGTTCTGCTGATCAGACAATCCAGGCACAAGCACAGAATCACCTTTGTTTACTTTGCCAGCGAGGCAGATTCCCATCAATTATCCACAGATCTTTTGTCTTTTGCGTTTATTCAGCTTATTCGTTGGCATGAAGGTCTGGTCTCTTGGTTGGAATTACAGTAGAACAGAACCTGGGCTGTCCAGAGCTTTTACCTCATCTCTGTTTCAGCTGCGCTCCTCTATCCTGCCTGTCTCTCTACCTCAGTCTCTCTATCCTGCCTGTCTCTCTACCTCAGTCTCTCTATCCTGCCTGTCTCTCTACCTCAGTCTCTCTATCCTGCCTGTCTCTCTACCTCAGTCTCTCTATCCTGCCTGTCTCTCTACCTCAGTCTCTCTATCCTGCCTGTCTCTCTACCTCAGTCTCTCTACCTCAGTCTCTCTACCTCAGTCTCTCTATCCTGCCTGTCTCTCTACCTCAGTCTCTCTACCTCAGTCTCTCTACCTCAGTCTCTCTACCTCAGTCTCTCTACCTCAGTCTCTCTACCTCAGTCTCTCTACCTCAGTCTCTCTACCTCAGTCTCTCCACCCCGGTCTCTACAACTTGGTCTCTCCCTTTCTTCACTTCTGCCGGTCTCTACCTCTCTCTTTCTCCCTGTCTGTGTCTCTTACTCTATCTATTTCTTTCTTTCTCTCTCTCTCTCTTTCTCTCTCTTTTTCTCTCTCTCTCTCTGTCTTACTATCTCTCGCTCACTCTCTCTCTCTCTTTCTCTCTCTCTCTCTCTGTCTTAGTATCTCTCGCTCACTCTCTCCCCATGCTGACAGACACTCTGTGTTACTAGATGGATGAGGCTGAGGGGGGGACTCCTTCTCATACACACAGATTAGTGTTCATTGAAATCCTATAGGACTTTCATTTACATAGTGCCGTCTAAATCCACCCATGACCCCCGTCCTTATCCCTGTCCGTGACCCTGACCCACAGACACACACACACACAGACAACAAACACACACTCATCCCCAGACAGTGTTAAGGCCTAGGCTTGCTTTGATGTGTTATGACAGAATTTTAAGAGATTAGTGGGACTGCCGCTGACTAATACTGTGTGTGTGTGTGTGTGTGTGTTCTTTTGTGAGAGGATGTTTAGGATTTGCCTAACGTGACCCCAGAAAAGTGTTGAGTTCTGTTTCGTATGCATTTCGGAGACAACAGCTTACTAAAATAGGGATTCCTATAGAGAAATACCCACCAAGTTAGCTGTGTTGCTGCAGATAGAGCAGCTTTGTCTGGGTGTTATTTTGCCATCGTGCCTTTAGCTGCCCATCGTTGACAATGTGGTGAGTCACCGATCACATGCCTTCTCTGAGAATGGATGTCAGATAAAACTCTTAATGTTGTGGCACACATGACCTCATCGTTCATACTGGCCTGGTGGCCTGTTTGTAAGGCGGCTTGCAGCATGTTTCAAGGAGGACAAGACTATGGCAGGATGGTTCCAGGGAGTCAGGTGGCTCTAGTAATCGGGCTAGTAATCAAAATGTTGCTGGTTCGATTCCTAGCCGTGCCAGCATGACGTTGTGTCCTTGGGCAAGTAACTTCACCCTACTATCCTCAGGGGGGGAATGTCCCTGTACTTGCTGTAAGTCTCTCTGGATAAGAGCGTCTGATAAATGACTAACATGTTAAATGTAATGTTCTGTCTGAGAGGAAGAACACCTCCATCTTCCTCGTCGAAGCAGACGTTTCTGTCAGGTTCTTTTTCCCACCCCAAGCTTCCTTCCACCTCCTCATCCTTGATTAGCTGTAGTATAAAAGTCTTTGTGATGTTTGATTATGAGGGAGACAGAGAGAGAGGGAGAGAGAGGGAGAGGAAGAGGGGGAGGAAGAGGGGGAAGGGAGGGCTGAAGTGTTTTTTACCATGGTTACCATTATGGTTGAAGAGGCAGCAGATGTCTTTAGTGTGTTCTGTTTGTTGGCTATCTAAATATTGGACCCTCAGAACTCTTTCTGCGTAACACACTTTTGTGTAAATTTACACAAAATACTGCTGGTAAATACAGGAGTACGTGTTTGTTTTCTGTTGTTTTGTTTAGTTTTTGTTATTTGAAATAACCACGTTTAGGATACGCATAGCTGTCCTATTTTCACTACGTCAGCAGTTTTACCAAATCAAGCTCAACAAATCTGACGCCTTCCTCAAGGTTTTATTTCTCTTGTGCCCAAATATAGCGGACAAAAAAAACAACTCACCAGTTTAGAAAGACAAACAACGTTATCCTTTTCAGCAAGTTAATCAAAAGAACATAGGAGTGAAAATCCAGAATGGAATTCAGAAATTAAAAGAGAAAGATATACACTATATTACCAAAAGTATTTGGTCACCCATCCATCTGATCATTTGGATGGGTGACCAAATACTTTTGGTAATATGTTTAGAGCTAAAGCGTGAAAGAGAGAGAGAGAGAGAGAGAGAGAGAGAGAGCAATAGACAGAGAGAAAGAGAGAGAATATATGTCAAGCTAAGATTAATCAACTCACTCTTACCCCCACCCCCACACAGACATACTCCCCTCAGCCAACTCTCTCTCCTACATCTCTTATCTCTGCTTTTCTCACAGACTATTTTCCTTCCCGATGTGACTTGACACCTCTAATCTTATTGGCCTGGAGGGAATCCATATGGCAATGCAGCTCCAGGTCACTGTAAACATGTTCCTGATGACAGCAGGACTGCTGGCAGCTGCAGCAGCGTCAGGCTGTGTATCCCAGCAGCCTTGGCTTTTAGTACAGGGAGGGAACTGAGGGGACACCTAGCATCTCTGTGGCTAGCTGCCTGCTGCTACGCTGTACAAACACTGTAGCCACCACAATGGAGCTTGTGGTTTGACAAAACAACACTGTAGTTGCATTTGTCTGCCTGTTGTTTCTAGAACAAATGTACAGCTTTATTTCTTCTTCTGCAGCCACCTAAATGCAGTGGATTCTGTTGCGTTGTACATGTTGCTTGAGTAGGGCCGAGTTGGGCGACCTCAGAGAATTAAACGATGTGTTTGAGCAGTGTGTGTTATGACCTCTGTGACACCCTGAGGACTCCAGAACTAGAGGGAGACACACACACACACACACACACACACATACAGTCATAGAAGGGCCTAGAGGGAGTCTGTGAGTGTGTGTGTGCCTGTTTGTGTATGTGTGTCTATGTGAGTGTGTTTGTCTTCCTGTGTGTGTGTGTGTGTGTGTGTGTGCGCGCATGTGCTTTCTCTGGATCCCAAATCCAATCCAGTTCCTGCCCGTCCTCTGGTTTAATGCAGTAGAGGTGGCCTGGTTTCTGTATGTATTGCTGCCTGCTTCTGTCAGGACTGCTGACAGTGTCCCTGTCTGAATCCCAGAGGCCCCTGTTTCCTGTTGTGTATACATGGTCTTTGTAGAGTTTCACAGTACTCTGTGCTCACACAGCCTGGTACTCCATTAATGAGGCAAGTCTAACTTGCTTTTGACTAAATGCTTCACCAATCCTCTCCTGCACTTGTCCTAATCCCTGCCTGTTTTCGTGACACTGTGTCTTCTGCAGCTGTACAGATCCAGTTAGTACAAATATCCGTCTAGCTGCCTCAGAACAGGGTTTTAATTACTGCTAACTAGAAAAGGCTGCAACGTGAGAATGAGGCGTCCCGTCTTGTGCAAAGTCAACATCTTCCAGAAACTCAACTTGGTATGTTTTTCCAACTGTCGTCTCCTTCTGTCGTAAGAAAAACTGGATCAAGAGAACAAATGGAACAAATGGTCCATGCTGTTAGAAAGCTGACATGTCTGAGTGAGCCAGCAAGGATGGAGCTGCTAAAGACCAGAGGATGGTTAAACTGAAGCCCTACTGCTGTCCTAGATCATAGCATTCATCTTTTAGCTCCCCTGTACTACCTGTCTCGGCTGGTGAAGAACAATATTTATGTAATGTTTTGGTGATCTAAATACGTAATCTATTATTATGGGGGGTCTTTATTTGACTAACACATCATGTTAATGTCCAAACAAATGGCTATTTATGTAAATACTCAGAGTCCAGAGAGACACTGAAAGCAAGGACACTCGCTTGTTGTCATTAGCTACGATGAGATTGATACCGACGCTGCGGCCGTTTACCTTTAATGATTTCCCTGCGCAGGAGAACGCCATCATCATCATTATCCAGTTCAAACAGGCAGTGATCTGAGCTCCACATTAGCCTCGGTCTCTCTCCCAGAATAGGCACTAACATCCCAGCGGTGGCAGCAGCATCCTCTGCACGCTCCCACAGACACCACCACCTAATAGGCATGTGATTTATTGCAAGACCAGTTCATATCAGCAGGTTTCCGGAGAGATCAGACCAAGCCATAATTACAGGAGATCTACAGAGTGATGGATAGGCCTTAGTGAGTCTGAGCAGAAATAGGAAGGTCTAATCCCTGGTGTTGGTGAATCAGGTTTTTCTCTTGTCACGCCACCTCCTATAGAGAAGAGTTCATTACTGTCCTGGTCTCACTGGACTGATGTCGGGGCAGGAAGACAGGGAGGGAGAGGAGCTGAAGCTAGGATCAGTCTGCAGGGTGTGGTCTGCAGGGTGTGGTCTGCAGGGTGTGGTCTGCAGGGTGTGGTCTGCAGGGTCTGGTCTGCAGGGTCTGGTCTGCAGGGTGTGGTCTGCAGGGTGTGGTCTGCAGGGTGTGGTCTGCAGGGTCTGGTCTGCAGGGTGTGGTCTGCAGGGGCTGGTCTGCAGGGTCTGGTCTGCAGGGTGTGGTCTGCAGGGGCTGGTCTGCAGGGTCTGGTCTGCAGGGTGTGGTCTGCAGGGTCTGGTCTGCAGGGTGTGGTCTGCAGGGTCTGGTCTGCAGGGTGTGGTCTGCAGGGTGTGGTCTGCAGGGGCTGGTCTGCAGGGTCTGGTCTGCAGGGTGTGGTCTGCAGGGTCTGGTCTGCAGGGTGTGGTCTGCAGGGTCTGGTCTGCAGGGTGTGGTCTGCAGGGGCTGGTCTGCAGGGTCTGGTCTGCAGGGTGTGGTCTGCAGGGTCTGGTCTGCAGGGTGTGGTCTGCAGGGTGTGGTCTGCAGGGTCTGGTCTGCAGGGTGTGGTCTGCAGGGTGTGGTCTGCAGGGTGTGGTCTGCAGGGGCTGGTCTGCAGGGGCTGGTCTGCAGGGTGTGGTCTGCAGGGTGTGGTCTGCAGGGTGTGGTCTGCAGGGGCTGGTCTGCAGGGGCTGGTCTGCAGGGTGTGGTCTGCAGGGTCTGGTCTGCAGGGTGTGGTCTGCAGGGTGTGGTCTGCAGGGTGTGGTCTGCAGGGTGTGGTCTGCAGGGTGTGGTCTGCAGGGGCTGGTCTGCAGGGTGTGGTCTGCAGGGTGTGGTCTGCAGGGTGTGGTCTGCAGGGTGTGGTCTGCAGGGGCTGGTCTGCAGGGTCTGGTCTGCAGGGTGTGGTCTGCAGGGTGTGGTCTGCAGGGTGTGGTCTGCAGGGTGTGGTCTGCAGGGGCTGGTCTGCAGGGGCTGGTCTGCAGGGGCTGGTCTGCAGGGTGTGGTCTGCAGGCTGTGGTCTGCAGGGTGTGGTCTGCAGGGTGTGGTCTGCAGACTAGCTATGTCAGAGGGTTGAACAAGAACAAACACAGAAAACACACTCTTCTCCCTCCCCCCCCCTCGTTTATCTAGGTCTGTGTTTGTCTCTCACGCTCACTTACACACACACACACACACACACACACTATCTCCTCTCTGATAAGGAGAAACAAAATGGAAGATCAACATTGTTGATCTCCTCCTGGCCACGTTTCTGTGTCTTTGGGGTCTGTGTGTGTGTGTGTGTGTCTGTGTGTGTGTCTGTGTGTGTGTGTTTGTTCAACTGCCAGCGAACAGCTATAAAACACTGTCTGATATCCTCATGGGAAGCTTGTGGTTTTACATCAGATCCTTTTCTGTTTCGGAGCGGTGTGTGGGATGAGGACAGGTGGATGAATCATCCTCCCTCAGTGTCCCTCTGTTCTCGTGGGACGAGCAGAGAGGGTGGCTGCAGATGCACGGCTCACAAGGCCAGGTGTCCTGTCCCGTTTCCAAGACAACAGCAGATGGCGTTTGTCTCTGAGAAGATGTGACGTCAGGACACCAGGGTGGGCGGCAGAAGTCGCCAAGAAGACACACTGACAAGTGGAGTGTGTGTGTGGGGGTGGAGGTGGTGGGGGGGGGGATTTACCATGGTCAGCCAAGGACACCCAAGACCACTAGCCAACACACCCTAATCCCCCTGAGTCCCTGAGTCCCAGTGGACCTTGGACCTGCGTCCTGGGCCATGACTTCAGCCGGTCCTTCCTGAACCCAATGACTGAGTATTGATTGCCATCAGTCAGTTGAAGGAGAGCAGGTGACTGTGAGAGGCCATACTGGCCGTACTGCTGAGAGCAGCTTGATGTTAAGGCCGTAACTCTGTGTTGGAGAGCCCATAGAGAAGGCGTTATCCAGCTCCTGGTCATTAATCCCTGTCAGTATAATGAATGGGCTTTTAGAATGAATCCCTGCTGATTGGGGTGGAGAGGAGTCCATCTTGTAAAGCCTAAGTGATTTACTCAAAGGGAACTGCAGGATAAAGAAAGCCTCTTCCATACGCACAACACAGTTAGGCTGGTTGGAACAGCAGCCATTGCCAAGTCTTATTGGCATGCAAAGAGCATGGTTCACTGACTAACCATGGACCCAGTCAAGTGAGTGACCTTGGCTGTTTCAGTGTGGGGACTCAGCGTCCTCTGTTGGGCCAGCCTGAGGGATTAACAGGGTCGTGGGTAAACTGTGAGGGCAGGAGTTAAGGCACTGCTCCACTGGGAAGCTTATTAAGATAGATAACACTCAAGCTGGTCCTGAAAGCTCTGCTACACACAGACCCTCATAGGGAGGTGGAGGGTGGGTGGAGGTGGAGGAGTGTGGAGGTAGAGGAGTGTGGAGGTGGAGGAGTGTGGAGGTAGAGTAGTGTGGAGGTAGAGGAGTGTGGAGGTAGAGGAGGGTGGAGGTGGAGGAGTGTGGAGGTAGAGGAGTGTGGAGGTGGAGGAGTGTGGAGGTAGAGGAGTGTGGAGGTGGAGGAGTGTGGAGGTGGAGGGTGGGTGGAGGTGGAGGAGTGTGGAGGTAGAGGAGTGTGGAGGTGGAGGAGTGTGGAGGTAGAGGAGTGTGGAGGTGGAGGAGTGTGGAGGTGGAGGGTGGGTGGAGGTAGAGGACTGTGGAGGTAGAGGAGTGTGGAGGTAGAGGAGTGTGGAGGTGGAGGAGTGTGGAGGTAGAGGAGTGTGGAGGTAGAGGAGTGTGGAGGTGGAGGAGTGTGGAGGTAGAGGAGTGTGGAGGTGGAGGAGTGTGGAGGTGGAGGAGTGTGGAGGTAGAGGAGTGTGGAGGTGGAGGAGTGTGGAGGTGGAGGGTGGGTGGAGGTAGAGGAGTGTGGAGGTAGAGGAGTGTGGAGGTGGAGGAGTGTGGAGGTAGAGGAGTGTGGAGGTGGAGGAGTGTGGAGGTGGAGGGTGGGTGGAGGTAGAGGAGTGTGGAGGTAGAGGAGGGTGGAGGTAGAGGAGGGTGGAGGTAGAGGAGTGTGGAGGTAGAGGAGTGTGGAGGTGGAGGGTGGGTGGAGGTAGAGGAGTGTGGAGGTGGAGGGTGGGTGGAGGTAGAGGAGGGTGGAGGTAGAGGAGTGTGGAGGTGGAGGAGTGTGGAGGTAGAGGAGTGTGGAGGTAGAGGAGTGTGGAGGTGGAGGAGTGTGGAGGTGGAGGAGTGTGGAGGTGGAGGAGTGTGGAGGTGGAGGGTGGGTGGAGGTAGAGGACTGTGGAGGTAGAGGAGTGTGGAGGTAGAGGAGTGTGGAGGTGGAGGAGTGTGGAGGTAGAGGAGTGTGGAGGTAGAGGAGTGTGGAGGTGGAGGAGTGTGGAGGTGGAGGAGTGTGGAGGTAGAGGAGTGTGGAGGTGGAGGAGTGTGGAGGTGGAGGGTGGGTGGAGGTAGAGGACTGTGGAGGTAGAGGAGTGTGGAGGTAGAGGAGTGTGGAGGTGGAGGAGTGTGGAGGTAGAGGAGTGTGGAGGTGGAGGAGTGTGGAGGTAGAGGAGTGTGGAGGTGGAGGAGTGTGGAGGTGGAGGAGTGTGGAGGTGGAGGAGTGTGGAGGTAGAGGAGTGTGGAGGTGGAGGAGTGTGGAGGTGGAGGAGTGTGGAGGTGGAGGAGTGTGGAGGTGGAGGGTGGGTGGAGGTAGAGGAGTGTGGAGGTGGAGGAGTGTGGAGGTGGAGGAGTGTGGAGGTGGAGGAGTGTGGAGGTAGAGGAGTGTGGAGGTGGAGGAGTGTGGAGGTGGAGGAGTGTGGAGGTGGAGGAGTGTGGAGGTAGTGGAGTGTGGAGGTAGAGGAGTGTGGAGGTGGAGGAGTGTGGAGGTGGAGGAGTGTGGAGGTGGAGGAGTGTGGAGGTGGAGGAGTGTGGAGGTGGAGGAGTGTGGAGGTAGAGGAGTGTGGAGGTGGAGGAGTGTGGAGGTGGAGGAGTGTGGAGGTGGAGGAGTGTGGAGGTGGAGGGTGGGTGGAGGTAGAGGACTGTGGAGGTAGAGGAGTGTGGAGGTAGAGGAGTGTGGAGGTGGAGGAGTGTGGAGGTAGAGGAGTGTGGAGGTGGAGGAGTGTGGAGGTAGAGGAGTGTGGAGGTAGAGGAGTGTGGAGGTGGAGGAGTGTGGAGGTAGAGGAGTGTGGAGGTAGAGGAGTGTGGAGGTGGAGGAGTGTGGAGGTAGAGGAGTGTGGAGGTGGAGGAGTGTGGAGGTGGAGGAGTGTGGAGGTAGAGGAGTGTGGAGGTGGAGGAGTGTGGAGGTAGAGGAGTGTGGAGGTAGAGGAGTGTGGAGGTGGAGGGTGGGTGGAGGTAGAGGAGTGTGGAGGTGGAGGAAGGTGGATGTAGAGAAGTGTGGAGGGTGGGTTGGGGTAGAGGAGGGTGGAGGTGGAGGAAGGTGGATGCAGAGGGAGGGTGGAGGTAGAGGAGGGTGAATGCAGAGGGAGGGTGGAGGTAGAGGAGGGTGGATGCAGAGGGAGGGTTGAGGGAAGGTGGAGGTGGAGAGTGGGTGGAGGTCGAGGGTGGATGGTGAGGTTTGCAGGCAGACTCGGCATCATAGACAGATCGTCTTGTTTGAAAATGTGTGAACGAAGCTCTTCCTGGTTGACTGAATGAGGTCATTTACCGGGGTACTTACTGTAACGCTGGGGTGATTACAGGTAATGAAGTCCTAACAGACGGAAGGTGGCGACTAATAAGACAACTGGGGAAGATGAAGAGGGAGCTCATTACATTGCTAATAGTACTAAGACTTTTCTTCTTAGCTTGTTGCTCTGAATTATTTTTATGTCTTTCATCTGCCACAGCTGGGGGTATAGAAGTGATGACTAGTCCAGCCAACACATAGCACCCTTAGTAACTCATCTTTGTGTTTGTTTTTCTTGAACTCCTAATGTGCTGTGAGCTATTGGTGACCTAACTGACCTTTAGTCTAGTTTGGTAAACGACCATTAGACTGTTGTCCTGTACTGTAGTTAAGTGTGTGTTTGTACCAGTCTGGCGAATGCATGCATACCCAACATGCTCTGCTGGATTAGCAGTCAGCTTTGTAGCGTGTGAGGCTTTCTGCTTGCCTGGACACATTCCTCTGCCTTCCAGCCATCTATTAATACAACTGTATGTGTGTGTGAGATAAGTGCAGCATTGAGGAATGGACTACATTACCCATAATTACCTGTTCCTAAAAATATTCCTCAGGAACGATGTGCTTAACTCCTCTACCAAGCTGCATGATTCAGGAAAAATACTCAGGGACATTTTATTTGGACACATTTAGATTGAGAGATTACCGACTATATATAATATCTCCTTTAAGGAGTATTTATCATTGGCCTTTTTTGTGCTGGTGTGAAAAAGCTAAAAATAAGAAAGAAAATAGTTTTCATCAAAATGACTGTCTTTGGGAAATTGGAAAGTCAAAAAATAAGTGAATCTTCAGCCCAGTTTGCTAAAGCTGCACTGGTCTCCTTTTAAAGGCCAGTCTGAGCTGTACAGACTCAGAAAGTACACAAACCTGAAGGAGACTCCTGTTACTTAGTCTACAGCACTTTATAATAACAAGAACGTCTCCTCGTTTGTTAATTTGAGAGAGATTATTCAACCATTTGTGTGATAATGTGTCAGACGAGGAATTAACATGAAAACCAGAACCCTCTAATCCCATCAGAGCCTGTCCCATTAACACACGGTGTCACTCCAGAAGACCTCCTCTGTCCTCGTCTTTCAGAGAAGACCGTGCGCAGAAATGGCGCTTAAACACAAATCTGAAATTGGTGCTCCTCTGTACCCACATCTCCGGTGTTAGCGGAGGGTTACCAGGAGGTCCGTCGCTAAGCGTTGGACTAACGTAGCGGAAAGCGTGAGAAAAAAACCCAGTGCTTGGTCCAGAATAGAGAACCTGCTCAGTATCCAGGGAGTTAGCAAACATAATCACAGAATGATATACTGTTGTACTCTCAGGTCATAGGATCTAGTACCATTACACTTAGACACAACAAGGCTTCCAGTCATTTAAATCCCCGGGAACATCAAGAGTGGACGGTTTGTCGGGACTAATATTAAGACCCAGACAGATTTTTACAGTCTACACTTTAAAAGTACAAAATAAGATATTTTTTAAGTCTATGCTGTATATCAGGTTCAGTTTAAACTGCAGCCGTTGTGTCGTTGCTTCATAAACCATGTCCAGGATGACAAGGTGAAACACCGGAACGCAGTAAGTCATCTTAAAGCTGTCCCTCTCTCTCCTCCCCCTCCTCTTCCTCATCTACCATACAGAGAGCTCTATTGTATCCAGCTCATGGTTACTCCAGCACAGAGATCCCTCAGAGCACACACACCTAAGTAGCTTTCAGCTGTGTCTCTAAATATGACCATGTTAATGGCGGGCTCTGCATGTTCTGGACAATCTCAAACACAAAGTGTTTCTCTCTTTGACTGAAAGGCTGAGCCTCCCGCTGGGGTGGAAGGACAAAGTCTAGCCGTGTCACAGACATCCTTAGGGGGTGTGGTCTGCCTGTCTGACGCCTCCTGTCACAGCCTGTTAGGATTAAACACATCAATCAAACAGATAATCAACCACCCTCATGGCTAAATGCTAACTACTACAGGCTGCGGTGGGGGGATTTCTAATTTGAGGTGAGATTCAGAACGACAGTAGAACTGTCAATGTGCCAGAGTTAACCTGGCAGGCTAGTTTTCATCTGTAGTCCCTATGCCAGTTCTTAAACGGCAACCTGGTAAAAACAACTTAAAAGCATAAAAACATATTTCATGATTAAAATACTGTAAATACCTTAAATAAAATAAGATGAAGTAGGAGCAAAAAGAGAGAGACACAGAGAGAGACAGACAGAAAGACAAAAAGAGAGAGACAGAGAGACAGAGATAGACAGAAAGACAAGAGAGAGACAGAGATAGAGAGCGAGAGGGAGTGAGACAGAGACACAGAGACAGATAGAGAGAGACAGAGAGACAGAAAGAGAGGGAGTGAGACAGAGACAGATAGAGAGAGACAGAGACAAATAGAGACACAGAGACAGATAGAGTGAGACAGAGACAGATAGAGACACAGAGACAGATAGAGAGAGACAGAGACAGATAGAGACACAGAGACAGATAGAGAGAGACAGAGAGACAGAGACACAGAAAGAGAGGGAGTGAGACAGAGACAGATAGAGAGAGACAGAGACAGATAGAGACACAGAGACAGATAGAGAGAGACAGAGACAGACAGAGACACAGAGACAGATAGAGAGAGACAGAGAGACAGAGACACAGAAAGAGAGGGAGTGAGACAGAGACAGATAGAGAGAGACAGAGACAAATAGAGACACAGAGACAGATAGAGTGAGACAGAGACAGATAGAGACACAGAGACAGATAGAGAGAGACAGAGACAGATAGAGACACAGAGACAGATAGAGTGAGACAGAGACAGATAGAGACACAGAGACAGATAGAGTGAGACAGAGACAGATAGAGTGAGACAGAGACAGATAGAGACAGATAGAGACACAGAGACAGATAGACACAGAGACAGATAGACACAGAGACAGATAGAGTGAGACAGAGACAGATAGAGTGAGACAGAGACAGATAGAGTGAGACAGAGACAGATAGAGACAGATAGAGACACAGAGACAGATAGAGACACAGAGACAGATAGAGTGAGACAGAGACAGATAGAGACAGATAGAGACACAGAGACAGATAGAGACACAGAGACAGATAGACACAGAGACAGATAGACACAGAGACAGATAGACACAGAGACAGATAGAGACACAGAGACAGATAGAGACACAGAGACAGATAGAGACACAGAGACAGATAGAGACACAGAGACAGATAGAGTGAGACAGAGACAGATAGAGTGAGACAGAGACAGATAGAGACAGATAGAGACACAGAGACAGATAGAGACACAGAGACAGATAGAGTGAGACAGAGACAGATAGAGACAGATAGAGACACAGAGACAGATAGAGACACAGAGACAGATAGAGCGAGACAGAGACAGATAGAGACACAGAGACAGATAGAGACACAGAGACAGATAGAGACACAGAGACAGATAGAGTGAGACAGAGACAGATAGAGAGAGACAGAGAGAGACAAAGTCTTCATTTCCCACAGTGATGGTGGTAGCATGCAGGAACTCAGAGCGTCACCAGAGGAATCTGTAAACAGTGGGTAATTATTTCTAAATCAATGTTGTGACAGGAAGGCTCTGGAGAGCCAAATCCCAGCCTGTTGGACTGGAGCAGAGTGATCCCTGAGGAATCTCCACAGCTCTGCTATGGCGCCCATGATTGATCCCCACATGGTGCCTTTCACCACACAGCCTCCCTGCAAGGCTAACATGGAGATCATTATTGATCAGGCTGCTAAGGGGGTGCATAGGGTAATTCTGTGTGGGTGGGTGTGTGGGTGTGTGTGTGTGGAGCGGTATTCAGTCTTGATGTGTTATAAAAGTCAGCTGCTTTATTATTACCTGTAGCTCTAACAGATGGATATGGATCAGTTAAGCTGTACATTCCATTATAACAAGCAAAGCATGCCACAAAGAGATGATTTTAGCACACACACACAGACACACACACACACAAACACACACACACTCTACTCTGTAGGGAGGTTGTCCAGACTTGACAGACGAGGCCACAGCGATCCACTAATGAGCCACTTAACTTCCCCCTTTGAACCTGCCTGTGTCGGCAGCTTACACACACACGTGCATGCGCAAACACACACACACACGCTCACACACACTCAACATCCTTCTTGGGCCCATTGATTCAGACCCAGATTCATCTGGTTCAGCAGAAAGCTAACCCACATTGTTCTGTCAGGGTTAGATGTCAACACAGCCTCAGGACCTAGTCCTGACCCCTGACCTTTGACCTTGTCACCGTGACCCTTCAGTCCTAGCAAGGAACATGCTGTGGCTGCTGCTGTTGAGTGGGTTTGTAACTCCTGGTGGAGGTTTTTACACTAGGGAGGCTGTCAGGGACCAGGGCTGAGGCTGGGCCAGGGGCTGGGGCAGGGCCTCAGAGGATTGGGGTAAATGTTGGGTGGGTCTGGATGTGGGGGAGGATGGGATATGTAGTCAGATGTTAATCTACAGTACATTAGGGAGCTGTCTTGAAGCATTTGTGAGTCATGGCTATCACATGTAAATAGAAAGCTTTAGGACTCCCTGTAGGTGAAAACAGCTACAGTTCAGAATATCCTGTTTCACGAACATTTTCAATCCAGTGCTCAACTCGTCATATTTCTAGAAAAGGTTAGCGTATCAAGTTACCGTACCGCTACAAACATTTGGAACCTCGAATCTGGGATTTAACTTTTGCATGAAACAGAGAGACTATAAAAGATCCGCTGAACCGCTATGATTTAATAACCAGCAGAGGGAAGAGACAAAGAGAGAGAGATGAAAAGAGAAGAACTATTTTATTATCCGTGCTCTTTACACGGTTCAGCAGGGGGTAATATCACACAAAGGCTGCCTGGACTGAGGGGACATGTTGCCTCTCTTAAGAGGAGCTTCCATTTGGCTCCATCTTGGCTTTCTCTCTGCGCGATCGCAGTTTTTTTTTTTTTTTTTCTCCGCCTGTTTCCCTCCCACACTTTGCAGCCTCAGCACATCTTGGTTGTCGTGGGTTTTGACTGAACTTCCTGGACTGAACTTCCTGGACTGAACTTCCTGGACTGAACTTCCTGGACTGAACTTCCTGGACTGAACTTCCTGGACTGAACTTCCTGGACTGAACTTCCTGGACTGAACTTCCTGGACTGAACTTCCTGGACTGAACTTCCTGGACTGAACTTCTGGTACATCTGCTCATGTTGCAGAACATTCTTAGAACTAGCAGTGATCATCGTCTGAGAGATATCCATGCATTATTATTATTTTGGCATCTTTAATTCATCCTTTTTAAAAGGTCCCACCTGTTTAGAACATTACCAGGCAATATTATTCATGTTTAATAATCAAAGACATCGGCAAAGAATATAAGACTAGACAGAGCATCATCTTTGATGCCGATATTGCATCTAACATACTCACCAGCTAGCTAGCTAACTAATAGCATTACAGGGATGGAGCAAAGCAGTGAGTTAATCTTAATCTGGAACTGCCCATTGAATGAAGATTGAGATGCCTGAGGATGGGCCTGGTGAAGCAGCCAGAGAGCCTGGGGGAGGCAGAGGAGGAGGAGGAGATGAAGATGTGTTGCAGAAGTAGAAAGATTGGGGAGTGGAAATGAACAGAACAGCCCCTGAAGGAGAATAAAATAAAGATACGCTCATGTTGGTCTCCACCGTCCTTCCTTCCCTCCAATATACCCCCCCCCCCCCCACCAGCCTCCCCCAACCCCCCTCCCCTCCCCCCATGCTGCAGAGGAACTTGTCTAGATTGTGTATTCCGGCTGTGGTGTGTCTGCCTGGTTAACATGCAGAGGAGACACAGCTGAGGATGGCAGAGAAAAGATGATTCTGCTATGGAGGCTGGGAGGGAGGGAGGGAGGGAGGGAGGGAGGGAGGGAGGGAGGGAGGGAGGGAGGGGGAGGGAGGGAGGGAGGGAGCATCTTCAGGAAGAAGGAAGAGCTGGTCTCTGAGTTTTTGTCTTTTTCTGCCTGGGTATTAGACCTCCCTCCCTCCCTTCTCGTTCTTCCTCTCTTTGTGAATACACTATGCATCACTGTCACAGTTCACTGAGCATTCTGTTAGATACACTAGTTTACAGTAGATTCAGATGTGAGGCACATGAAACAGGAATTTCCTCACATTCCTTTTCGACTGAGTCTTCACATAAAGACAAAAATTTAAAAATGCCATTAAAGACCTACAGCATAGAATGTATTATAGATGTTCCCAGACTGCCAGGCAGGCCTTGTTGGCATCTCGTTAGCGGTTGGCATGGTTGGCATGGTGTCGGTCAGTATGCCAGGCCCTGTGGCATCCCGTGATGTCTCAGAAGGATCCACTTTGCTACACGAACCTCCTGCTCTGATTGGTTGATTTGCAATGTGAGCATATTTCAGCTCCCTTCCTTCCAGCACTTTCTTTTTTGCTGGCAGTACAGGGAGGTGATCCAGAGTTCATTTTGGGATTACCTCTGAGGAGGGTGTAGCCAGGGGGACAAGATACAGCCAAGCTGCTCACAAAGACTGAATTATCAACAACAGGAATCATCATGAAAGCAGCCTCGGAATCTACACTGGCCTACTTACCCTGCTAATCAGCTGACGAGGGAGAAATCTACTTCACTCGAAGTTGATATGGTGTGTGTGTGTGTGTGTGTGTGTGTGTGTGTGTGTGAGAGAGAGACAGAGAGTGAGAGAGAGAGAGAAGGAGAGAGAGAGAGAGAAATCAAGAAGAGAAGAGATATTTCTGTGTCTCGTGTGTGTTTGCGCCTCTACTTCACACATTTTCACTAACACACAAAAAAAGGTGATCTTTCCAACTGTGAATTTGGCATCAATATAAAGATACATTTACAGGTTTGAAAAGATGCCTGTCCTTTTGCCACACCATAATCCATATCAGTGCGTCATCATCACTACTAGACTGACTCACTAAAGTAGAGGTGACAAACTAATAAAATATATTTCCTGGCTCCATGTGATGGAAAGTAGAAATATCTCCCAGCGATAAACTGAGCCTGGATCACACTAATGTTATTAATGACAGATATGGAGTTAAGGATTAGATCAGAACGGCGCTGCCAAGGTTGAATTGAGCCAAAGAGGAATACAGAGAGAAACATCGAGAAAGAGAGGGAGGTATGGAGTGGGAAGGAAGGCCAGAGAGAGAGGTGGGGTGAAAGAGGAGAAAGATAGGGAGGATACAGAGATGATAGAGAGAGGATACAGAGATGATAGAGAGAGGATACAGAGATGATAGAGAGAGGATACAGAGATGATAGAGAGAGGATAAAGAGATGATACAGGGATAGGGTTAGTGTGTTGGCCTACAGAACAGTCAACTCCCAATACCTGTTGGCAGTGGATTCTCTGTTACTCTCCAAATATAGTGCACCGATAATTGTGGGTCTGTATGTTTGTTTATTCATCTGTGTCTGGGAGTGGGCGCCAGTGTGGGTGGGTGTGGGTGTGTGTGGGTGTGTGTGTGTTTGTGTGTGTGTGTTTGTCACTTTATCACTGTCGATGTTTCCATGCTCTCTGACCTTCTCAGTTGACCTTGTTCTGTCTGGTCGCCACCTGTCTTTGAGTGAGCGCGGTGGGATACACACACACACACACACACACACGCACACACACACACACATATGCATGCACGTGCAGACAAATACAATTACACACACATGGCATTACACACACCCCTGTCCTCTCTCCATGTCCCATCCAGATGAATGGCATGATTAATAGTCATTATTATTCTCGTCAGCAGCTGTGGATCTGGCCTCCATCCATGGCCTCTGTGCTGAGATTCAATGATTCAAAGAAGCTGATATTAATCACTTGGCAACACTGTGCACCGCTTCTACAAGACGATAAAGAGAGTTGAGGATATGGGAGAGCTTTGTAAATATTTATCTTTTATTTAATAAGAGACCATTTTCTTTTATTTAGGCTCAACTGCAAAAAAAGGATTTCAGAACGTAATTTTTGGAACCAGACGGTTAAAAAATTTCATTAAAAAGAAGTGAAATCTCTTTTTTAAATGCTCAGGAACTATTCATCAGATGTCTACATTTACATTTATTCATTTAGCAGGCGCTTTTATCCAAAGCGACTTACAAGAGAGAGCTTTTACAAAGAGCATCAGTCATTGAGCATAGCAACGTGATAGACCCCGAACACAGTGGGTTAGTTTCCAAACTACACCCTGTCTAACCAGAATAGATATATATTATATATATACAGTATATATTCCATTGGTGTGTCCATCCAGACATTAGCCCCGCCCCTGTTCCTGTCACCTGATCATGGCTTGTTCTGATTGGCTGGTTCAGAACAGGTGACAGACAGCTATACCTCCACTGATCCCTCCTAATAGTCTGTAAATGAGACTCAGCCAAGCTTGTATAAAGGGGGTGTTAGTGATGCCAGAGATGCTGGTGGGGGGTCATTAACACCCCCCTATTAGAGAGAGGGGTAATCAGGTGGAGAGGGTGGAGGGATGGAGAGGGGGAAGGGGGGGTGGAGGGATGAGGGGGTGTCTATCTGCCTGCTGTTTCTCTCCATAAGAACATCTGCCTTCTAGGCTGCAACAGATGCAGAGAAACAGAGGGGGAGGTGGAGGAAGAAGAGGGGGAGGTGGAGGAAGAAGAGGGGGAGGTGGAGGAAGAAGAGGGGGAGGTGGAGGAAGAAGAGGGGGAGGTGGAGGAAGAAGAGGGGGAGGTGGAGGAAGAAGAGGGGGAGGTGGAGGAAGAAGAGGGGGAGGTGCAGGAAGAAGAGGGGGAGGTGGAGGAAGAGGGGGAGGTGGAGGAAGAAGAGGGGGAGGTGGAGGAAGAAGAGGGGGAGGTGGAGGAAGAAGAGGGGGAGGTGGAGGAAGAGGGGGAGGTGGAGGAAGAAGAGGGGGAGGTGGAGGAAGCAGAGGGGGAGGTGGAGGAAGAAGAGGGGGAGGTGGAGGAAGAAGAGGGGGAGGTGGAGGAAGAAGAGGGGCCCTATTAATGACTGTTTCAGGGCCATAATGTATTGTTAAAGTCGGTTCAATACAGCATCCTTATGTTGTAGAGTGGGTCTACAGTGACTCAGTACAGTAATTGCTTTGATATTTTCCTGTCTTTTCTCCAAACCTTTACATAAACCCAGGGTGTGACTGAGGTGAACAGGAAGTTGGAACATGAGGTTAATTTTCAGACCCAAGCATTTAACCCAACTGTTAATGTTCTGGTGCTGCCAGTGACAGGCTGAAGTTCTGATGAAGACCGACCTCAGCAGGAATGCAGGAAGTGACTGTTCCAGTGATCCACAGCGCAGGCTGCAGGAAGTGACTGTTCCAGTGATCCACAGCGCAGGCTGCAGGAAGTGACTGTTCCAGTGATCCACAGCGCAGGCTGCAGGAAGTGACTGTTCCAGTGATCCACAGCGCAGGCTGCAGGAAGTGACTGTTCCAGTGATCCACAGCGCAGGCTGCAGGAAGTGACTGTTCCAGTGATCCACAGCGCAGGCTGCAGGAAGTGACTGTTCCAGTGATCCACAGCGCAGGCTGCAGGAAGTGACTGTTCCAGTGATCCACAGCGCAGGCTGCAGGAAGTGACTGTTCCAGTGATCCACAGCGCAGGCTGCTTGGATGTTCAGCAAAACAGCGTTCCCTCTTCGCTTCCTGGAACGTGCCGCTGTGTACCAGGATGTGGAACAATGCTGACTTATTAGAAATGGGAAAAGGAATAGACCATTAATACGTGTGTGTGTGTGTGTGTGTTTATACACACACACATGTGTCTTAAACTTGAAGGATGGAGCGGTCGGAACTCAGGAGATGTACGGAGGTCAAAGGGTCAAACTGGAGGTGTTTGGCTCGTGTGTCAGGGCGTGCTAGTCTGTAACACAGGCTCTCTGAACACAGGAGGATCTCAGGGCTCCCTGGAGACCACAGGAAACACACTTAGACTCACTGAGTTCCCTCACCTCCAGCTTTCTAAGTAAAGACCTGTAGGAACCTGTAGGTGAAAGGCTCTTCTACCCTGCTGAGGGCAAAGTGCAGCTTCACAAACTAAATATGAGCCTGTCAGTTTGGTTTGCAGATCAAATGATACAACATTTCCTCGTCGTGTTTCACTATTGCCACTAACCAAACACATTATACCTTAAAGAAATAATCGATCGAGGGATAGAGCCTTAAAACTTTCCTAGTGACATGTTCCAAAATCCGATTCCGTTTGTATCGCTAGCCAGAGCTGAAAGTCCTCTGTAGATGTGGGGAGCTGTTAGCTGGTTCAGGTTGGGGAGAGCAGGACTGTCAGTACTGCTAATCAGACATCAGCCTGGCAGACTGGCTGTGGATATACTGAGCAGAATGTCTTATCTGAACCAGAGACTTAGAGAAGGGCTGCCTCTGCTTTGTTTGACTCCAACAGTCTTCACTGCCTCTCTCTCTCTCTCTCTCCCCCTTCGTGTCTCTCATTTCTTCTTTCCTCTATCTTTCCGTTATCTTTCCGTTGTGTGTGTGTGTGTACAGTATACACATATATAACCTACGACACCAGACAGGTGTTAGATACAGTTAGATGATAAGATGCATGGTAACCTAGGTGTTACTACTGAGGACCCTGTTGGAATGGTTCTGTTTACTCAGATAAAATATAGTTCAAGTATTCCGTCAGTGTCTTACTTTCTGTGTGCCGGGGTAAACACAGTGAAAACCTTTTTATTTGGTTTTGTTTGTATTTATTTTTGGGGTGTGCGAGGTGGATGTGTGTGTGTGTGGGGGGGGGGGGGGGGGGGGGGGGGGGGGGGGGGCTGGTTGGAGGGGGGGTCTCTAATGAGTTGTTGCATGGAGGTGTTCGCATGCGTGTTCTGGCAACAATTCTACACTCCACACCCCCACCACTACAGGGTTCCCCTCTCACCCCCCCAGGGGCTAGGCACCCTGACGGCTTGAAACTGGGTTTGTTGTGACAAGAAAGGTTATTTGTGTCAACTGAATTAAGAAAGCTCCGATTTTTGGACCACGTTAAGAAGAAAACACAAAAATGCTGCAGGGGACTTAAGAAGAGATGTGTGTGTGTGTGTGTTTGCATGGATGAACTCGTATTTTATGCTTGTTCTCAGTTCCTTATAGTTACACGCACAGGAAGGGAAAACCCTTGAGCTCCTGACCTCTGGGACATTCTCAGTGGCGTCTGTTGGTTCCACCAAACACAGATGAGGAACGAAAGGCGGGAGTGTAGAGAAAAAAGTCAGGTGGCTGAGCGGTTAGGGAATAGGGCTGGAGTCAGAATGTTGCCGGTTCGTTTCCTGGCCGTGCCAAATTACATTGTGTCTCTGGGCAATGCAGTCATGTGGCGCAGTCAGTTAGGGTGTTGGGCTGGTAATCAGAAGGTCCCTGGTTTGAACCCTGGCTGTGTCAACATGACGTTGTGTCCCTGGGCAAGGCACTTCACCCTACTTGCTTCAGGGGGGGAATGTCCCTGTACTGTGCTGTAAGTCGATCTGCATCTTTAGCTTCTGCTAAATGACTAAAATGTAAATATAAACTAGACGTTGTGAGCACATGTCGATGGTTCTCTTCATCCTCTGCTATTGATGACAGGCTGACACTCCTTAGGGGCAACTAGGAATTTGACCTTTGTCATATCGGTGCAAAGTTTGACCCAACACCACACAGCACTCATTACAAACCTGCTACAATCCATGACCTTTCCACTGCGATGGAACTGGGGACCAAATGTCAGAATGCACCCGGGGGCTCGGCTAAGTTTATGCAAGGGTGGATTGGGTCAAAGGTTATATTTAACCTATTTAGAAATCTAGCTGCTGATTGGCTGTTATAGAATACCCTCCAGGGAAATAAAGGAGTGTTTTATGGTTTGTACACTACGGTGGCAGTGATATATAGATAAAAATGGAATCACCGGCAAACGTCTCGCTCTAAGTATCTGCCATTATGAAATGCTTTATTGTCTTATAGCTCCGGGGATTATAGAAGGACTTACTCTGCAAAGATTCTTCATGGATAGATCATCTTCAACAAGCCAGGACAGTGTGGCTGGTCCTGTACTCATGTGACAGGCTGTTAGACAGTAGACAGTTATTCATGTGTTTACTGGTTTTGGTCAGTGTGGTTTAATGGTCTGCTTTCTTGTATAAGGTGACTTTTAAACGGCTTGATGACTTGCTCATCCTAACACAGAGCTCCCTGTTGGAATCTGATGCTCATTCACAGAGTAGAGACTCATTCTAAGCTGGTTTACACATATCAAGGATTAGATTTCCATGCAAACAGAAATTCAGAAATGTCAAGTTGAGATGTGCGTGTAAAGAGTGAGGATTCTTTGTGTCCTACTTTAGAAAAACAACAACTTTAAATCGCTGCGTGTTCATGTTCTCTACAAGCACAGTTATAACATCTGTATTTATTATTCAGAGTCCGGATGGAAGCGTTTTTAATTGAATGGTCGCCCTGCAGGCAGAAACCTCACTGTAAGCAAATTGCATGCCTGCCTGGGACAATCCAGCTGATCCAGCCACCTCACCCTCACACAATACAGCACGAGGATCCAGGGGAACTGGGTTTGACCTCAGCACTTTTCACTGTGAGGCAGATTAGAGCACACACAATTGAAACAGGTCATTGGGCTAGGCCTCTAGGCCGCTCAGGTAAATTTTATTGTGACAGACTGTCTCGTTGGATTAGACTCTCTAATATCTGTTCTGCTTGGCTAGGATAGGGAAACTGAGAACAACATTTGACCTGTTAAGTCTGTTAAGTAGGCTAGTCAAGGACAACAATGTGTGTGTGTGTGTGTGTGTGTGTGTGTGTCTAGTAGGAGGGAGGAATGAGTCTGGGTCACTGGCATACACATATGGATACCTATCGCTCAAACACACACACACATTTGGCTGTCTCTGTGTGTGTGTATTACAGAGATTAATACCTGCTGAAGCCTCACTCCAGCTACCTGGCCCAGTAAGAGCGCTCACCTTGATAAACCCCTGGATTATCACCGCCTCTGAAACATAAAGCTCTCATCACTCTACCAAGGGCTTTTAGAGAATGAGAGGGCGATGGAGCCCCAATTAACTTATCCTGTGGGGGGGTGAGGCGGAGGGTTGAGGCGGGGGAAGGGTGAGGCAGAGGGGTGAGGCGGGGGGGGGGGGTGAGGGTGTCAGAGCTGCTTACCGTCAGATGAATGCTGGAGTGAGAGAGTGAAGGATAAAGAGACACATGGATGAAGATGGCCGCTCGCTCTCTAATGGCCCCATTTGGATGCAAAGCTGTGATCTGTCTGATTCCTGCTGCTGCCTAACAATGGAGCTGTGAGCTTCACAGCACTTCAGCCTGACAGCGATGAGATGATGCTGAGAGAGCAGACAGGCATGGCCACACACACACACACACACAAGCTTCAGATAGTCATACATGTGTTGTGCCTTGTCAAGGCACATTCACAAGGATAGAAGTGTTAATACATGCACTCCAGCAGTCACTGTACTGGGCAGAACACTACACTGCTTGAACTGCACACACACACACACACACATGCACACACACAAGCACACGCACTCACAAGTACACACACTCACAAGTACGCACACAAGCACACACACGCGCGCATACCCACACACACACACACAGCAGCACACACACACACACGCGCACACACACACAGCAGCACACACACACACACACACACACAGCAGCACACACACCCACACACACACACACACACCCACACACACGCGCACACACACACACACAGCAGCACACACAGCAGCACACAAACACACACACAGCAGCACACACACACCCACACACACAGCAGCACACACACACACACACACACACAGCAACACACACACCCACACACACACACAGCAGCACACACACACACACACACACACACACACACACACACACAGCAGCACACACACACACAGCAGCACACACACAGCACACACACAGCACACACACACACACAGCCCAGGGGCAGTTCACACGTACAGTCAGACTCACAACAGATCAGACTAGCATGCGTGGAGGACAGAAGGTCAAAGGTCAGCCTGTCTCCTGTGGGGTGTCTGTCCTCCCAGAGAGCAGGACAGCTGACGGACAATATAACAGAGAGCCTGAGACTAGACACAGCTGAGAGAGGGAGAGACACTCAGAGAAAAATATAGAAAATATTACTATTATTGTACTATCGCTATACTCTAACAGTGTTTGTAAGTAGCCACATTATTTTTATATTACACATTTATTATTACAAATGGACAGTTTTTGTATTTTCATTCTCTGCTGGAATCTACAAGATAAGTCATATTAACAACAGCATGGTTAATGATCTCCCATCCCCACACTGCACTCTACTGGTAAGAGCCATCGTCACACAACTTCATTCAGTTCAACTTCAATTAAACGCTAACTTACAGTCCACTGGATGGTTTGTAACAGCAGCTGTAGAATATAAAAGTCAGTGTATTATTATGAACTATCATAGACCAGCTCCACTTAGTAGCTTGGTTCTGTCATCTAGCTAGTTGTCTGACTGTCGAGTGAGGGGGTGGGTTTACTGCAAACCACCACAGTGTCCCCCCCCCCCCCAACGCTCTCCAACCTTTCCATACCTCAGTCCATTCATCTGTGGTTAACCTTCCCTAAAACCTCCTTCCCCCCCCCCCCGTTCCCTGACCCCTGACCTCATGGAGGCTGGTCCTTCTCCACTGTCTGCTCAGCTTATTGCCCCCTTGGTAACTGCCCCAGAGGCAGGGAGAAACCCAGACCCCAGCAGTTCAACTGTATCACTGGTGCTTTTGATGCTTTGATGTCATACCCCCCCCCCCCTCCCCTCTTTAACTGTTATTTTCATCTGATCTGAGTGGAGAATCAAAGGTATTTTAATACATACACAGATATTGATTCATGTTCCGTGCATCAGAGAGAAATGCAGCTCTCTGATTGGTTGGGCCTGCGGTGTGGTTACATGCTGATGTTACTTTGGGAGAACTTGTGACCTGGCTGGACAGCCAGTGTGATATTTCTCTCACTTACATGACAAGTTGTGGAAACTCCAGACCACTGGACATGAAGGCTGTTACACTGAGCAGAAACACAAGTGCTGGATCTATGTTTCACAAGTGAAATCCACATCCCAGAATGTTACAGAATGCTAAGAAATATTATGTGAAATACATCCAAAGTTCTTGAATGATCAAGGACTAATTATCATTCAATAAATACCCATATATTATTAGAATATTATTATATTATATTAAAAAAAAATTCAGTTTAAATTTTTTGGGGGTATAATATAGTTTATTTGGCTGTAAATGAGTGTGAGAGGAGTTTGACGGCCTGTATGGATGCTGGATGGTTGATTGATGGGAAGGTCTGCTGACAGACAGATGGATGCAGCACCACTGCTTGCTGTGATGATAGATGAGATTATGTGTGGGTTATAGAGTTGCCAAGTCCCTCTGAAATATGTGAGCCAGCGTATCTGTGTGGTCGGCTGTGTTCGATTCTGGGGAGAAGGAGAGGAGGTTCAAGCGATATCCTTGAACTGTGAATATCCTATGTCTTTTGAAGAAGAGGAGGACAGCATAACTAAATAAGACTGTCTCTGATATCTCAACAAATACTACAGGAAAGGCCTGTGAAAGACTTCACAACAGAAGGCAGCAGACCTTAATGTGTGGGCAACATGCCAGCCTCCTGCTATCCTCAGGGCCTAACTGTTCAGTAGCTGGCTAGCGCTAGAGTAGCTGGCTAGCATGGCTGTGACTGGCTAGCTGCCTAGCACTGGAATATCAAGCTAACAGAGATTACATTAGAATTTGCTTGGCTAGGTAGCCGTTAGCATTGCCGGCTGCTATTCACATCCAGTCTTCAGCCGCTGCAGTGAGCTTGACCTGTCAGCTGTCAGGAACTATCCCTCCACACCACACACTCTTCTGTGGACCTTCATCTGTTAGCCAGAACCCCCCAGTCTGATAAACGACTCAATGTAAATGTAAAATGCATCAAGAGATTATTGTAGACCTGCCGTGCGGTCAGGCTGAAGGGGGGGGGGGGGGGTTCAGAGCAGATTGGCGCTTCACCGTTGAGTCTCTGTGTTAGATTGTTGAGGTGGTTGGGACACGCACAGACATGGTCCCATTGTGGATCATGTACAACAGACTAATGAAATCTGCTGCTTGTTCATTGGCTGAAAGTCCCACTTGCGTGTCAACAGTGAGTTGCTTCCCAGCTGTGGGGGGGGGGGGGGGGGGGGGGGGGGTGTACAGCTGTGCTTGACCTGACTTGACTAGAGATGTTATTATTTTTCTGTTTTGACAATAAGATGGTAAAGATACACATTTCAGACCTCCAACATGCAGCTTTAGAGTATAATGCTTTGGAAGAAATTGCTGTGATGTTGAGTTTGAAAGATGACGTGAGTAGATTTTTAATGAGAACTCACTTTCAGTGTCAGTCATAATGGATGACTATGCTATTTGCCTTTTATGCCAGAAGGAAGTACTCACATTGTTCGGACAGTAACGTTTGTATTTTTAGTCTTCTCTCCTTCGATGCTGCTGCTGCTGGAAGGCATGCTTTGTGAGCGCAGCATGGAGATAGAACATTAGGCTGGAGTCAAGGACGAGATGGATGGACTGTGGTTTTGTGGCAGGCGATGTGATTGGCTTGGTGATCGCTGCAACCAGTCAGGCAGGCTGTCTCTTTGACATGGAGGATGGAGGGATGAAGGGATGGAGGGATGGAGGATGGAGGGATGGAGGGATGGAGGGATGGTGTGGACAGAGAATGAGATGGAGAGATGAGGCTCTGGATTAATGAGGGGGCTTCCTTTGACTGATGGCACAACATTGAGAGAAGACTTGTTTCAATTTCAGCCTCCCCATTCTACATGCTGCCCACTGCTTATTCATCATGCAGAGGCAGGGAAAACTCCAAACTCCTCTGTCAGTGTTGCTCTCTCCTCTTTTTTTATTATTATTCTTGAATCTTTCACCAGGGAGAAACTAAGAAACACTTCCACTAAATTATGGACTCTCCTTCCCTTCAAACTTATTTTATTCTCACTTAAATCACCTTCTGACCTTTCTCACGGCAGCACTTTCATAAATAAATCATGTTTGTCTTGAGCTACTCTTTGTTTTGGGTAGTGAGTAATTGGTGAGTGCCATAAGTGTTCTTTTTACGCTCCTTCACAGAGGTGTTAGCTGACATGAGACCAGCTCTCTCTCTCTTTCTAGCAGGCTGGTCTCCTGAAACTAAGCTTTAAATCCAGCTCTATTCTCCTCAGACCTCTCCTCAGACACTTTTCACCTACTCCTCACCTCTCCTCGCCCCAACTCTGCCTCTCCCAGCCTCCCTTAGCCACCTCAGGCCTCTCAAACTCCCCCGAAGGACCTATTAAAATCGTTCCCAAAAAAAGAAGTCTAGCTTTGGGTCTTTGTCACTGATCTCCCTGCAACTGTCAGACAAAAAAAAAGCAGGATGTGGAGGGGTGGAGGAGGAGAGGGAGATGAACAGAGAGGAGAGGTGGAGGAGGAGGAGAGGGAGATGAACAGAGAGGAGAGGTGGAGGAGGAGGAGAGGGAGATGGATCGACAGGAGAGGAGAGGGAGATGAACAGATGGGAGAGAAGGAGAGGAGGAGGAGGAGGAGGAGGAGAGGGAGATGGACTGACAGGAAAAGGAGTGACGAGCGAATGAGCAGAATGAGGGGGAAAGATTAGAGGAAAATTATAAAGGGGGGATGAGGAACACAAGAGTCCCATTAAGTATTTATGGGCTCTGCTCCTCAGCCTAATGGGAGTTACATGTGTTTTAATAATTGATGCTCTAACCGGCTGTCTTAACTCTTCACCCCCAGGGAGGTGGCGCCCCCCCCCCCCCCCTGCTGTTGACCATGTACTGAACCAACCCACAAGCAATGCAATCCTGCCATCATAATATTTAGATGAAGGTGACTTGTGTTTCAAGTGATGTGTTAGGGGGGACTTTTAGAACCGGGTTCATTTAGTATGTGGGCGATGCAGTCGTCCAGTCATAATTGGGGGGGATGATTATGTTTTGACTATTCATGGCTGTGTCAAGTAATTTGACTCACGGGTACAGTTTTATTTAAAAATAAATTACTGTTTGAAAGGACGGCAGCCATGTTGAAGACAGACCCTTTCAGAGCTGTGAATAAACCAGCGTGCTGATGAATAAAGCCCCTGAACATCCAGCATCCTGACGCTCTGCTATCTCACTAACATGCGTGGCACAGATGTCCTATCTTCCTTAATTGTCCTCTGAAATGGGTCACCGGTGAAAGATTCCCAGTTAGATTTCCGCATAAATCTACAGGCTGTTACTCCATCATCATTCATCTTTGTTTATGAGTCTGCTCCCTCTCCATCCACACTCATTATACCACACTCACTCCTGCCAGCTAGCCTGTGGACACTTCTATTGAGAGTGGGCAGAGTGTGTGGCAGATGGTACTGTATAAAGCCTGGGGTGTCTTCGCCTGAAAGAAGGTGTTTCAAGGAGACTATTCCTGTTGACTCCAGCACGCGTGTCCTTCCTGGATGTGTTTGGCAGGACGAGATGCAGCCACTCTTTGTCCTTTCCTCTCGAACAGGGCCCTAGGACACTCCCCCTTTTTGGAAGACAGACAGAAACCCAATATGATAGGCTAGCCAAGGCTGTTATCACTGCCTGCCTCATGGTATCCATCATTAAATAGCGTTGTTAGCAGCCTAGCAGCATCAAACCTCAAAGCTGAATCACAACAAACCTTAATGTTGTGCTAACTGTGAAACTAAGTTGTTGTGGCACATTCACCTGATGATGATCCAAGCATGGAAGCACAGTGATGCACTGCAGCCCTGCCACTGGTTCACAGGAGACAGTCTTTTGTCGCCCCTGAGTCGAGACCTCCAGAGAGATCGCAGTCACTCAGTGCTGAATTACAGTCTCACCCGGTCCAGGACAGACCAGGCACCTGATTAATGGGCACTATTAAAGCCTGTCTGTGGTGGGAGTGGGGGTGGGGGTGGGGCGGAGGAGGAATAGGGAGGGGATGGGGAGGGGTAGCCTGATGGATGGGGGAAGGCATGGTCTTTACCAGGAGTGTCATACACCACCACGGAGAGAGGTAGTGATGGTAATGTAGGAGGAGGAGGAGAATACACTGTCTGGAGAGTTAGGTAGGGGGGGGGGGGGGCTAGGGGTGTGGGTGGGAGAGGAAGGGAGGGTTGAGGTGATGTGGGAGGCTGAGGGGTTGAGGAAGGCCGGGACAGAAGGAGAGTGTGAAGAGCAGAGAGGGAGGGAGGGAGGAAGAACAGGATGAGCTATTCTTTGACCCCCTGGATGAGGAAGATAAAGGGTATGAAGAGACAAAGAAGGGAGAAAACAGGGGGATGAGAGGTCGGGTGGAGGGACAGTTTGAGACGGTGGAAGAATGAGAGAGAGAGAGAGAAAGAGGGAGTGTGATAGACAGTTGTAGGTGATGAGAAGTTTTGAGGACAGAAGGCCCAGTCGCTTGTCTGTAAGCCCGAGGTGTTATCAATCTAAATGGGTATTACATCCTCATTAGAGCCTGTCCTGTATGGTTAATTATTGATCAGCTATGTAGAGATAAGTCACACAGGGAGAGGGGGGTGGGGGGTGAGCAGGATTGTGGGATGCTGGAGGGTTGGGAACCCATGCTGTGCTGCTACGCTTTTACAAATCACTCCTGAGGCTGAGACACACACAGACACTTGTGAAAGCCTCTGATTAGAAACACGTAACTGTTAATCAATGTTTCACGTTGTTTCAACACGCAGTACATGAGCCCCATGCAGAGGAACCGCCCTCTCGACAGCCAATCCTGTCACACCAGGTTATCTATATGCTCCTCACTGGAGACCACCATCATTTATCAGGACGCTAATTGTTGTAAACTTGCAACAGCAAGTTCTTAATCGCGTTTGGAGCATTTGTTTTGATCAAGAGCACCAATTATTTATCAGGCCTTTTGTCAGAAGGTCTCGGACAGACGTAGTATGGAGGCTGGTAAGTGGGAGTGGAATGTTCAGCTGAGTGCAAAGGAGGAGAAAAATGAATCCTGTCTTCTTTTTTTCTCTCCTCACCCCTTCTCCATCGTCTCAGGCGCTCTAATTCATCGCTGAAAATGGTCAGTGTTTTCCCGATTCCAAGTGATTTATGATATCATCCCCTCCTGTGCTTAGTGAGCTAGCTATAGATGTGTGCACATCCTGGAACTGTGTAGGAAGAAGGTTCTCCCTGCTGAGCGTGGATCAGGAGGTGAAGAAACCTGTGACTGTGCCTGTCACTGACAAGCAGGTCAGCACAGTCCCGAGGGTTCTAGAGCAGAGAGTGTTCTCCACGTTCTATTGACGTTCTCAGAACACATAGGGTCTGAGTCTGGGTGACAGACGGAGGGGAACATGATGTAACATGCTGCAAGACAACTTCTTCATATTGATTTGGACGCTGCAGTATGTGAATGTGGCCCATTTTCTTCTGCTGTGTACTTTACTAGACCATTGGATATCTTTTCTTTCTTTTTTATATATTTTTTTTTTCTTGCCCAAGGTAACAATGTAATTTGGCACGTCCAGGAATCAAACCGGCAACTTTCTGATCACTAGTCTGATTCCCTAACCGCTCAGCCACTTGACTCCTCAGTTATTGACATGAGGGTAGGTCATCCTCATGTTGAAATGTCTTACATGTTTAGCTCTTGAACCTGCGGCTATTTTCGATAGGATCTCAGGTGTGGATGATATTTGTCCCTGGATCTCCAGTCACCCTTTAGTGTAGGAGAGACAGATAACCTACCCAGAAAGCACTGCAGGCCCAGAGCGGAGATGTAAAAGTTTTATTGTCCGACGCAGGGATGTTGAACTGAAGACAAAGGAGACCAGTGAGTTGTGATATAATTGAGTGTGCAGTCATTGATTTGTTTTTGTTTTGTTTTTTTGTCTCTCCCTCTCTTGCAGGTAAGTGGAAGTGTTTTGCTGGGGGGTGCTGAGGGAGGTGAAGGTGGGGGGCTGGTGCGTGTGGAGTCATTTGTACAACGGGTCATTTTTCAACACCAGCCAGAAGTCCCACTGCTTCACAGTGAACAGGCCATTAGAGGGACAGTGTTTGCCTCCAGCCTTTACTACTTTGTAGGACATGAGCACACACACACACACACACACACTCACAGACAAATACACCCCCACATGGATGTACACATGAAGACACGTATGTCTACATTTGTGTGTTTGTCTGTGCAGGAAAAAGGCCAGTATTGAATGAGCATCATTTGCTGCATCTGAAATCAATAATATATACTGCTATTGGTTAATGTGTTTTAGTCCTCCTATCCGGGTCAGTTTTCCTGTTGTTTATCTCTAATGGAAGAGTGGAATGATAGAGTACGAAGGAAAAGAGGATGATGGGAAGAGAGGAAGGGGAGTAGGAGAGGACAGAAACAGGAAGAGGTTTGACCCTGATCTGACTCTTGTGAAATCACTGAAGCATCTTTCCGTTGGCCCAGCAGAGACAGACTGAGTCAGCATAGCGGGACATCACTGAGCTAACACGCTCTGACAAAATAACTGCCTCTCCACAGTCACTACAATGCTGAAGAGCTGGAATCCCCTATTTGCTCTCTGCTAGGATTAAACCTTGGCCCACTAAAACGACACTTCAAGCCTCAAACTGGGGTTTGAGCAACGCTAAGTGGCTCCGCAGTCAGGCTGCGACACAAAAACAAAGACCTTCCCTGGGTATGGAAGACTTTCCCTGGGTATGGAAGACCTTCCCTGGGTATGGAAGACCTTCCCTGGGTATGGAAGACCTTCCCTGGGTATGGAAGACCTTCCCTGGGTATGGAAGACTTTCCCTGGGTATGGAAGACCTTCCCTGGGTATGGAAGACCTTCCCTGGGTATGGAAGTCTTTCCCTGGGTATGGAAGACCTTCCCTGGGTATGGAAGACCTTCCCTGAGTATGGAAGACCTTCCCTGGGTATGGAAGTATGGAAGACCTTCCCTGGGTATGGAAGACTTTCCCTGGGTATGGAAGACTTTCCCTGGGTATGGAAGACCTTCCCTGGGTATAGAAGACCTTCCCTGGGTATGGAAGACCTTCCCTGGGTATGGAAGACCTTCCCTGGGTATGGAAGACCTTCCTTGGGTATGGAAGACCTTACATCAAGCATGAACAAGACAGACACACACTGAAGCCAGCTTCAGACCCAGAATGCAACAGCACTCAGCCAGACCAGGGGTCTACAACACACCTTAGCACAGGAAGACAGTCAGCCAGCCAGCCAGGTAACATATGTTACCCTAACAGCAGTTACCCAGTCAGGCATGCAGCTATCCAGATATATAGGTAGTTATGAAGGTAACTAAGCAACGAGCTCACCTGACAGATACACAATCAGAAATCTAACCAGACAGCCAGGCAGCCAGCCAGCCAGCTATCCAGCCAGTCAAGCCCTCAGTAGGCTGTCTGCTGTGGGGCAGCCAGCTGTGGCTGCCCCTCAGGCCTCTGGTGCTTGTCAGAGGCTTGGGTCAGACATCTTGACTGTTCCAGGCTTCTGAATGTTACCATGGTGACGTGACCTTGCAGGCTCCTCCCTGCTCTCTGGTGCTGATGCTCAGGTCTGGTGAAGCACATATGGAAACACACTGTGTTTTGTTTGGATGGGAGTACTGTTGTGTAACCTTGTCAGATGTTGTTGAAGGTAGTGACCTAATGGCCCTCTAGGCTCCCCACCATTGTACATGAAAAGACCTTTGAGAACAGAGTAATGTCTAAAGGAGACTTATGTAATGGTTGTTCTCACAGGAAACTCAACTGGAACACACTTTTAAAAGGTCCCTGTGGGGGCTGTGATGAATACCTCAACCATAAAAACACATTTATATAACTTACCTGATTATCCTGTTATTGGATGAAGCTGGACATATAAGTGGACTAAATTAGCATAATACACGTCATATAATGATGTGTTCGTGCCTCGTTTGACTTCGGTAATAGCTGCGTTCCGTTACATTTGAGACTACATCTGATCCAGAGTCTGCAGTCCTCAGGTGGATCTGCTCAGTGTGGTGAACTGCTGCTGAGGTCACACACACACACACACACACACACACACACACTACTTAGAAAAGGTCACTCCCTACCCTGTTAGTGTGTGGGTGTGTGTTCATACTCTGTGTTTGTGCATTTGTGAAGGGTTGTGTGTGTGTGTGTGTGTGTCTGTTCCCATACCTGATGTTGTCAGCAGCCTTGGCACAGAGTCAGTCTTTCAGACCTGTCATACATATTGGATGAAGCTCAGCGTGGTGTGAATGTATAGAATAGATTAAAATAAAGCGTGTGGTGAGAATGTACTGTATAGAATAGAATCATCCGGAGCGCTGAGCAAGAGGCTGAGGTTCTCCTCCAGAGGACTGAAGGATCTTAGCTTCCCCTATGACCTGGATAGCCTCACCTGCTGCTGTGTGCTGTGAACCAGATGTGTTGGTGTTGGTTTGGCTCCTGGTCTGGGAGCCCCAGTCATGAAGACATGGAGGTGACAGACCACAGCCTCTAGATCAGGGGTCTCTGGCCATGTTGGGCAGCACTACACACACACACACACACACACACACACAAGCACTCAACACTACACACACACAAGCACTCAACACTACACACACACTCACACTATGAACTACTCACAACACGCACACATTCACAATTCTTCCAATAAGTGTGACTGTACAGTGCATGATACAGATGGGAAGGGGGGGGGGGTGTGTGACTGTACACTGCATGGTACAGATCAGGAGGGAGGGGGGGGGGGGGGTGTGTGACTGTACACTGCATGGTACAGATCAGGAGGGAGGGGGGGGGGGTGTGACTGTACACTGCATGGTACAGATCAGGAGGGAGGGGGGGGGGGGGTGTGACTGTACACTGCATGGTACAGATCAGGAGGGAGGGGGGGGGTGTGACTGTACACTGCATGGTACAGATCAGGAGGTCAGGTCTTGTTAGAGCTGATCCTGATACGCTGCAGTGACCCCTCTGCTGCCCTGAGGACTCTGGGTCTGTAAGCCCAGTCTGCTGAAGCAGCACACACTGGAAACACAACAACAGGCCGTGTTTGTCGATCACGTACTGTTGTTTATCACTAGCTAGCTGCTCCCATGTTGTCAATTATAGCGCCAGCACTCCTAGTCTCTCTACAGGAGAGCCATGTACATCATCCATTATCCATCAGAGTTTTGACAGGAATTAAACGTCCATGCTGGGGTGATGAATGAAGCAGTGAATACCTTCATACATCTTGCATGGTATTTAGAAGCTGTTGAACTGCAGCGTGTTAAGGAGTGTGTTGTTGCTAATGGCAGAAGCTCAGGAGGGGATTAGTCAGATGGATAGAGTATCGGTTTAAGGATCATTTCAAGTTTCATCACGAGTAAACTAGAGTATTAAAGTCCTCATCGAGTACTCGTCAAGTGAAAAATATGAATTTCAAGTAGTTTTTCGAAAACAATATGGTTTCCACCTTTCAAAAGTTGTAGTTGTTGGACCTGAGCTGAGTCTCTCTCAAACCCATCAGTTTAGTTTGTAACAAAATACTTCAAACTGGACCAGCTGTGTCGTACAGTCACCTCCATTCTATCCACCTCACTAGGTTTGTTACTTAGAGCCTGTTCATGCTTAGAGATTTGGGACAAAAAGCAGCATGTTTGGTCCTCTGGGAATGCAAGGTAAAGGCAATGTAGCCCTGGGCTCAGCTCAGACCTCTTCTCCTCATCTATAAAACAAGATCTAAGCTCTAAAACTGCAGCTACAAATAGTCCTGTTCTAATGTGTATACTAACAGGAAGTGAACACTGTGTGTGTTGTGTTTGTTTATAGCCTCTCGGTTCCTCTACACTCTCACTGTAGCCCCACTGGAACCTCAGATCCAGGTCTCTGTTTGTTAGTTAGTTGAATTGCTTTCCCAAATGTCCTTTTAGTTTACTTTCTCTCTTGCTCTCGCGCACAGACACACACACCCCCCCCCACACCCCCCCCCCCCCCACACACACACACACAACAAGAACATTGCTGTTGCTTGCCTGATGACTGTGACTCAATGAGAGGACCAATATGGACACTAACTTGTTACTAAGAGGCCTCATGTGTCCTCAGTTAAATCTTGTGTTGCCAGTCAACTCAAACCACACTAGGCAGTCAGGTGGCTGAGCGCCTAGAGCATCGTGATAGTCATTGAAAAGTAGTCAGTTCGATTCCCACTTTATGTTGTGTTCTTGGGCAAGGCACTTCACCCTGCTTGCCTCAGGGGGGGAATGTCCCTGTACTTACTGTGGGTCACTCTGGATAAGAGTGTCTGCTAAATGACTACATGTTAATGTAAACCAGCTGAGCTCTTACATGGTGTGTTGCATGTGTCCAGACACCCTTTAACTTCCTCCCACAGACCAATCTTCTTTCATGTTGGAGGTAGAAAAGCCTCTTGAATGGATTTCCTAGAGACCTTTAGTTTGTGCTTTCTAAGGAAAACTCTCCATCTCAACATAAGGCTCCTCTGCCTCTGTACTGTTAGCACAGTGTTTTTGCGTGGGAGCAGAGCTGCACGGGGAGATTGAATTAGCCCTGCGCCTTATTGAAAGTCAATTTAAAGGAGCAGTTCATCTGGATTTTTAGGGGGAGAGTGGTTGACGGGGGCGACATGTATAACAACAAACCCCTCCTCCAATGCCGAGTGTGTGTTTGTGTGTTTATTACACAGAGGAGTGCTTGTGTGTACATGTGTGCGTCTGAACCATGTGTGTGTGTGTGTGTGCATCACACAGAGGAGTGTGTGGGTGTGCGTGTGTGTGTGTGGGTGTGTGTGTGTGTGAACCATGCACCGCGGTCCAAAAGTTTGCTCATGATGGTTCTCTAAGCCTCTTAAGTCGACCCCTTCACTACAGTCCTCTTTCTGTCAGCACAGTGTGCTGGCAGGCTCACTCTACCCACACTAAGTCTCTCTCCAGAAGGCAGGCCACATCCTAATGCACCAATCATCCCATTGCAATAATGACGGATTTACAGAAACTCACTTGAGGTTAATTATATCTGAAGACAAAGTTCTTCCACCCTCTGAAGCAGGGGCTTGAAAATTCCAATGAGAAAGGTGGTATTAAGGACTTAGAGAGGAAGGAAAAGACAATACAGAAAGAAAAGGAGAGAGAGAGAGGGAGAGGGAGAGAGAGAGAGAGGGAGAGGGAGAGACAGAGAGACAGAGACAGAGAGACAGAGACAGAGAGAGAGAGAGAGAGAGAGAGAGAGAGAGAGATGGAGAGAGAGAGAGAGAGAGAGGGAGAGAGAGAGAGAGAAAGAGAGGGGGGGAAAAGGAAAGAAGTCAAAATCTCTCCAGAGAGGCTTTGTGGAGAGATAATGAGCGATGATGACCCTGTGGTATAGTGGGTTTGCTTCAGTCCCTGGCTGGTGGGCTAGTGGAGGGTTCAGCTTCAGTCCCTGGCTGGTGGGCTAGTGGAGGGTTTAGCTTCAGTCCCTGGCTGGTGGGCTAGTGGAGGGTTTAGCTTCAGTCCCTGGCTGGTGGGCTAGTGGAGGGTGCAGCTTCAGTCCCTGGCTGGTGGGCTAGTGGAGGGTTCAGCTCAGCAGGGCTTGCTTCATACATGATGGACAGGACGTGAGCCAGATGGGCCCATCGCTGACGCTGTGTACATGAGGGATCCAAATGATATCCTATTAACGAAAGCTGGAGAAGGAGAGAGTTAGGGTGTGCAAGATGATTCGGGAGAGAGAGTCAGAGAGAGGAAGACTCTGTGAGAGAGATGAAGGGGGGAGTGTGGGGGGGGTGGAGGGGGGAGAGGGAGGGGGGTGGCACATCAGGTGCCAAGAGACCTGTGAGCTGCTTATTGTTCTATGTGATGGATTGTGTGTTATCTGCTCCTTTGCACTGTGGCCAGGGTTGTCATAGCTCCTTTTTAAGCCCCTCCCCCATCTGAAGTCAAAGGGAATATTCATGAGATCTTATTGCATTATTCATGAGGGTCCCATCTCTGCTGGGGGTTCTTTCCATGTCTGGTGTTTCTGCTTGATAAGAATCCCTGCCCACTCCCGCACAGATGTGTGTGTGTGTGTGTGTGTTTGCTGGATCCACTGGCCCGTGCTAGAATCCCTCGTCTCTTGCATGTTGTCACAGCTGGGTGTGCTCTGGACCTGTGCATGGCTCAGCCAATAACAAGCCTTCAGCCTGGTCCTCTGGTGAACCACCATGCAGTTTGTCCCATGATGAGGTACTGCCACTGTTCTCTACCTTAACACAAGTAGACTCTCATGCTACCAGGCTCCTTAACTGCCACCTCACTCATTAATATCCCATAAATACCCCAGCCATCCTCCAGATACCCCAGAAGGCACACTGGAAGCGTTACCATGCCTGGGTAAAGTGCTATAAATACCCCCAACTGGAATTATGTCAGGAGCATTTATCAGAGCTGAGCTAACAAGGATGTTTGAATGGATTGGAAGTATTATACCTCATTCCACGAGTTACCTTCTTACATATTCAACATCTGTCCAAACTGTCAAGGGCATTTTAATCAAAGAGCTCTGATTCAGTGTGGAGATGTAAATATTATCCTGTCACTGTTGAGGTAATCGGCGAAACCTATTTTAGATGAACACAAGAAAAATGGAGAGTGGATTGTAATGCGTTGGAAATGTGGTTTGCTGTGGACTCTTTCTCATGGTAATGAGGGGAGATGGATGGTGGATGACAGCCGTTGGCCCTGGATTCCTCTTCAGGATCCAGTGGCTTTTGTTATCTCTGTCTGACAGCTTGATGGCTGCGATGAGAATAACTTTTATATTTTATTCAATTATGTTTTTTTCAGTTACTATTAAACAGAAAAGGGTGGTTTCCCACAAACTGTGTTTTTTGAAAATCAGAGGTAACATGAGATCTATTATTAGTGTGCGCTGTGCTGTGAGTATTTCCATATTTGAATGGATTGACATTTGGGGATTTATGTGGTGTTTATTTAGGCTCTGTGTTGTTTTAAATGTCTTTCAGGTGGTGTTGATGTTCAGACTTGCTTCCTATGAGAATCAAACAGCTAATCTAAAGAGACTTGGTTATTTCATCAATGTCTTTGCTCATTTGTCAAAATAAAAGTTCAGCTGTCACTCATCTTCTGGTAGTGTTAGCATGCTGCATGCTGGTGCCTGTCTGCTGCTGGAAACATTTACATTTAGTCATTTAGCAGACACTCTTATCCAGAGCGACTGAGACTGTGGGGGAGGAGCTTTGTGTGTGTGTGAGTGTGTGTGAGATAGTGAGTGTGTGTTGTGTGTGTGTGGTTGAGTGAGTGTGAGTGTTGTGAGTGTGTTGTGAGTGTGTTGTGTGTGTGTGTGTGTGTGTGTGTATACTTAGTGCACGGTGTACTCCTGTTTGGCCCTGATTACATTCCTCTTCACATCCCCACTTACAAAGCTTAAACACTCCACCAGTCATTATCTTCCTCCTCCCCCCCACTGGGGTCTCACTCTCCCCCCTTCAGAGAGAGGGGGTAGGAAGGAGGAGGGGAGGTTCCTGTCCTGGTACAGTGGCTCTGCAGCCAATCACTCCTGGAATAAACGTGTGTTTCTGGTAATCAGTGTGTGTCTGGAGGTGATCGATGGGAGAGACGGAGGCAGCAGGCTGCAGTCCAGCTCTGAGATCTGCTGCCATTAAACCACTCTCTGATCCTTCCATCAGACACACTGCTACACTGGGATGTTTCGCTGTGGGTTTTTCTCCTCTCACAAACCACGGCTACTGATCGGATGTGATTTACAGATTTCAGTTCTTGTTGCTTTCATGTTGTTTTTCAACACGAAGACATTTCCAACCCCATCCGGAGGTCATTCTCAATCAGAGAAAATCTTCTGAGAACTCAGATATTTATGCTACTCTGTGCTGCGTAAGCCCCGCCCTCTGGGAGGAGTCTGTATAAGCCCCACCCTCTGGGAGGAGTCTACCTTAGTGTCTCAAGTTAAGCTAAACTAACCTTTGTTTATTTGGCTGCTGTGTAGCAGTGTTTTAAGGCCATGGTTGGGCCTGGTTTATGCTAATCAGGTACTTAACAATGATGAGGTAGCTACTAACAACTAACTATAACACTGATTGGCCCATTACAGAGCGGAAAAATACACAAAGAAGGTTAGTTTCAGGTGAAACAGTATTAACCCTAAAGTAAGAGAATTTTTTTGCGGGCGTTGGAATGCTGACTCTTCGTGTGTGGACAGCAAGAAACACTTACATTATTATTATTAAAAGCACAATTAACATAATATTCCATTGTGTCATTCAAAGTTTACATGAAATACCAGGGAGAAGATGTAGCAGAGTGTGGGAAGCTTGTTCCCTTGTGTCAGAGCTCTGTACGTCTCACTTCAGACTGCTGAGGAATCGATAGGCAAACAGCAGCATTGATCCAGCGTGCTTTGATGTCATGTTTCTTCAATCCAGAGCTCCGTCCTCTCTCTCCCTGCTGTCACTGCCTGGATAACGAGCTTCCCCCTCCAGCAGCTCCACGCAGCTGGCTCTGAGGAACACCTGGGGTACGAGGGGGGGACAGTGTGTGTGTGTGGGGGGGACAGTGTGTGGGGGGGGCAGTGTGTGGGGGGGGGCAGTGTGTGTGTGTGGGGGGGACAGTGTGTGTGTGTGTGTGGGGTGGACAGTGTGTGTGTGTGGGGAACAGTGTGTGTGTGTGTGTGTGGAAGACAGTGTGTGTGGGGGGCAGTGTGTGGGGGACAGTGTGTGTGTGTGGGGGGGACAGTGTGTGTGTGTGGGGGGGACAGTGTGTGTGTGTGGGGGGGACAGTGTGTGTGTGTGTGTGGGGTGGACAGTGTGTGTGTGTGGGGAACAGTGTGTGTGTGTGTGTGTGGAAGACAGTGTGTGTGGGGGGGCAGTGTGTGGGGGACAGTGTGTGTGTGTGGGGGACAGTGTGTGTGTGTGGGGGACAGTGTGTGTGGGGGGCAGTGTGTGTGTGGGGGGGACAGTGTGTGTGTGTGGGGGACAGTGTGTGTGGGGGGCAGTGTGTGTGTGGGGGGGACAGTGTGTGTGTGTGGGGGACAGTGTGTGTGGGGGGCAGTGTGTGTGTGTGGGGGACAGTGTGTGTGGGGGGCAGTGTGTGTGTGTGGGGGACAGTGTGTGTGTGTGTGGGGGACAGTGTGTGTGGGGGGCAGTGTGTGGGGGACAGTGTGTGTGTGTGGGGGACAGTGTGTGTGTGTGGGGGACAGTGTGTGTGGGGGGCAGTGTGTGGGGGACAGTGTGTGTGGGGGGCAGTGTGTGTGTGCGGGGGACAGTGTGTGTGTGTGTGACAGTGTGTTCACGCTTGATCTCAGTACGGAAGGACCTCTGTCTCCTGTCAGACTCCCTTTGTTTCCAATGTGCTGTCCATTACAAGGAGGTAGGGATATGTTAGCTTGGTGATGAGGCTGTGTGACAGCTATTAAACCCAGTGAATGAAAACACAAGGTGAGTGATGTGGCTCATCACTTGGGGGTGATGAGGCTCATTGATTTGACACCTGAGTGATGAGGCTCATTGATGTGACACAGGAGTGATGGGGCACATTGCAGAGCTACCGATGGAGGAAATAACCACCTCATTGATAAGCAATGCCAGTGTCCTTCCCTGCGGTCCTAGTTAACGTCCCCCAGATGTGAGGCAGAGACTCCCAGGAGCCGCTCAGCTGTGAGCTCATCATCGTAGGACTCCTGAATCCTGCGACGGCTTCACCAACCCGGTCATTATGTGGTTCTCTCAGCCCTTCTTAAACTCCGAAGGGTTTGTGACAGGAAAGAGATTCGATTTATTGAGGTGTAGAAAATGGTCTACTTTGTTCCAACCCAACTGTCCTGATAGTATGTGTTGGACGAGGGACAATGAAGAAGCCACATTGAGCCATTATTCTAATCTGCGGCCCCGTTTTCTTGGAAGATGGTTGATTTTTCAGTGTTTTTTTTCTTTCTTCAGAAACTCCATAGCCTCCCTTTGGTTTTGTGCTGACAGTGGCAGTTATCCCAGCCTCCCAGAAACTGCCAGAGTGTCTCCGAAAAGACACAATACAGCGACCAAATCTATTCACCTCATAACAATGCAGGCTAATTGAAAAGATACACTGGGCTTTTCTCCTTCCGAAGACATATATTTAAATGAATCATTTTTCTTTCTTTGATGTTTAAGACACGTTCTGACAGTGTTTTGGGGAAAGAATCTTCCCCTCCTACAAAAGTGTATTTTGTGGTCCTTGTATTTACAGGCCCCTGCATTATATTGATAATGTATGTATAGAATGTAGGACATACTTGAGGTCTACATTGTCACCACTCTGTTTGTTGAGGTAATGTAGTAGCCAGACAGCCGTTAGTGCTGAGGAACCCATATTAAGATATTAAGGTTAAAGCAATGTAAGACTTTCAATGTGAGCACGATCCCTCAGTAACACACTGAACCCCCCCACCCCTCTTGGTGTGTGCGTGTGTAGCGCAAAGTGTGTGTGTGTGTGTAGTGTGTGTGTGTGTGTGCAGTGTGTGTAGTGAAGGAGACTCAGTGTATTAGGGAGGTTCTAGCTGTAGGATATCGTGTGTGTGTGTGTGTGTGTGTGTGTGTCCAGGTTAAGCTGCTAGATGTAGCGTTTGGCTGACTGGTCACATTGAGACTCTGCAGTAATGATCTGAGTAGCTCCCTACTCCCTGAGCTCCTGGCTCCAATCAGACTTAGCC
>CM059327.1:14020498-14022998 GCA_030340685.1 Protosalanx chinensis
CACACACACACACACACACACACACACACGCACGTTAACTCACACTGATACACACACTGTCACACAGACATAAACACACACGCGTTCACTCAATCTATCGATTATGTCTACTGAGGCTCACACTGCCCACATGCCAGTCTACCTCACCAAATATCTCTGCTGTAATGGGTCTGTAAAGTCTCTCTCTCTCTCTCTCTCTCTCTCTCGCTCTCTCGCTCTCTCGCTCTCTCGCTCTCTCGCTCTCTCTCTTTCTCTCTCTCTCACTCTCTCTCTCTCACTCTCTCACTCTCTCTCTCTCTCTCACTCACTCTCACTCTCTCACTCTCTCTCTCTCTCTCACTCTCTCTCTCTCACTCTCTCACTCTCTCACTCTCACTCTCTCTCTCTCTCTCTCTCTCTCACACTCACTCTCTCTCTCACTCTCTCACTCTCTCTCTCACTCTCTCTCTCTCTCTCTTTCTCTCTCTCTCTCACTCTCTCTCTCTCACTCTCTCACTCTCTCTCTCTCACACTCTTTCTCTCACACACTCTCCCTCACTCTCCCTCTCTCTCTCTATCTCCCTCTCTCTCTCTCTCTCTCTCTCACTCTCTCTCTCTCTCTCTCTCTCACTCTCTCTCTCACTCTTTTGTGTCTCTCTCGCTCACTCCCTTCCTCTCTCTCTCCCTCACTCTCTCACTCTCCCTCCCTCTCCCCTCTCTCTCTCTCTTCTCCCCTCTCCCCCTTCCTCCCTCCCTCCCTCCCTCCATCTCTCTGTCAGTTCTGACCTTCTGTGATTGTGGTCCTTCCATGCTAAATGTTCTGTCTGTATTGTCATGGCCAGGCTGTGCTGTGCTGGTTTATCTGAAGAGCTTTGACATTGTGCTTCTGCGTTTGCTGCAAGCTTCTCTGTTTTTTGTTCAATGGGAAACATTTCTTCTTATTTTTCTGCATCAAGTAAGAAAAAGCTCCTCTCAAGTGGTTCTAAACAGCAACTTTGAATTACATACTCATGGACGCACGTTCACATTTCGGTATAAATACAAGTAAAAATACAGACCCACTTTCTAGCACTCACACACACACACACAGACACACACACACCAGACCTTGATGAGCCGCATAAGTGGAACTCCACCCCCCCCCCCCCCCAACCCCCCCTTCCCCATTTCATTTTCCAATTTGGTTTGTATGGCTCTTCACAAAGTCAGAGTGGGCTTAACCACAAGGCTGGTTACCAACGACAAACTGAGCAATCATAGGTCAGTTGGATACTCATACCACAGCCAGTACAGTCAGTACAGTCAGTACAGTCAGTACAGTCAGTACAGTCAGTACAGTCAGTACAGTCAGTACAGTCAGTACAGTCAGTACCCCCCAGCATTTTACTCCTTCTCTAATAGTCCCAGACCCTGAGACCCTGAGCCCCAGACCCTGGGTCCCTGAGACCCTGAGACCCTGAGCCCCAGACCCTGGGTCCCTGAGACCCTGAGCCCCAGACCCTGGGTCCCTGAGACCCTGAGCCCCAGACCCTGGGACCCTGAGACCCTGAGCCCCAGACCCTGAGCTCCAGACCCTGGGTCCCTGAGACCCTGAGCCCCAGACCCTGAGCCCCAGACCCTGAGCCCCAGCAGCAGTACAGCCCATGTCAGTGCTGTCCACCACAGGCTCATGCATCAGAACAGCAGTGGACATGTTAGATCTGGGGTTCAGCAGTCTGACAGTGTGTTTCCTCACCCAGACCAACCTCCCCATCTTCAAGCTGAAGGAGTCTCGGGTGCGTCGACGCTACAGCGACTTTGAGTGGCTCAGAGGAGAACTGGAGAGAGAGAGCAAGGTGAGACGCACTGACCAGCTGACCAATCACACAGCTCGTTAGAATGGACTACTTTGCCAGTCACCATCAGGTAGCAAACGCATCAAATGCAGTGTTAATCTAGGGAGTCGATTCTGGTTGATTGGTGGTTATACAAACCTGGTTTTAGGATTAGTGCACTTCACAGGGAGTCATTTCTGCAGATGTATTGAAATTGTTATATGTGTGTCTGTGTCTCTGTGTGTGTGTGTGTTCCACAGGTGGTGGTCCCCCCTCTACCAGGGAAAGCTCTTTTCCGGCAACTTCCATTTCGAGGTGATGATGGTATATTTGATGACTCATTCATCGAGGAGCGGAGACAGGGACTGGAACAGTTCCTTAACAAGTACGATCACATCTGGGAGTTATGTGATGTCTGTCTCTCTCTCTCCTTCTCTCCTTCTCTCTCACCTTCTCTCTCCTTCCTCCTTCTCTCTCTCTCCTTCTCTCTCTCCTTCCTCCTTCTCTCCTTCTCTCTCCTTCTCTCTCTCTTTCTCTCCTTCTCTCTCTCCTTCTCTCTCTCCTTCCTCCTTCTCTCCTTCTCTCTCTCCTTCCTCCTTCTCTCCTTCTCTCTCTCTTCTCTCTCTCTTTCTCTCCTTCTCTCTCTCCTTCTCTCTCTCCTTCCTCCTTCTCTCCTTCTCTCTCTCCTTCCTCCTTCTCTCCTTCTC
>CM059327.1:14025498-14058248 GCA_030340685.1 Protosalanx chinensis
GTCTTTTAGGCTTGTTTGATTACGTTTTTTTGTCTTCGGCTTGCTTTCACTTCTCGATGGGAGATCCTACTAAGAATCGTCTGCTCTTTATAACTGTGGTTGAATATAATTTGTATAATCGTCTTTATTATTTTATTTGTCTGGAGATGCCACTAACTTGGGTATTTGATGTTTCCTGTATTTATCAGTATGGTATGTCCTGGATATATAGTCATTTTTAAAAAGACACACAGAATGACCATGGTTCTGAGTGCACAAGCCCTTAAGCTTCATATTTCTCTCCTCACCATTGTACAATTGGAATGTCCGCACCATAACTGTGACTTTTTAGACGGTCCCTGCCTCTGAAAAATCACACTTTGTAGACGGCCCCTTCCACAGTGAACAGAAGCGTGTGTATGATTACCAGCCAGCCGTTCTTCTGTAAATGATTTTCTAATGAGCAGAAACAGATGCACAGAGGGAACATGAGGCATTTCTAATGGCCATGTGTGTTTCCAGATTTGTATACTGCTGTGCCATTTTGTTTATTTTGACATTTTTCCAATAAAACAGGTCAAATGCACGAGGTGACTGTGTTGGCTTGTGATTCATGTTTTAATCTTCTAAGGATTCTTTAAGTATTTCACCTACACAGTCCTGCTTGAAGTCATGTGCAGTAGAATATAAAGTCAAGTGGCTGAGCGGTTAGGGAATCAGGCTAGTAATCCGAACGTTGCCGGTTCGATTCCATACTGTGCCACATGATGTTGTGTCCTTGGGCAAGGTACTTCACCCTACTTGCCTCAGAGGGGAATGTCCCTGTACTTACTGGAAGTCTCTCTGGATAAGAGCGTCTGCTGAATGACTACATGTTAATGTACCAGTTCAGACTTCAGTCCATCCTCTGGCTTTCAGTTAAAAGTCTAGGTTAGCACAGGGTTAAGGTTAGCACAGGGTTAAGGTTAGGACAGGGTTAAGGTTAGCACAGGGTTAAGGTTAGCACAGGGTTAAGGTTAGGACAGGGTTAAGGTTAGGACAGGGTTAAGGTCAGGACAGGGTTAAGGTTAGGACAGGTTTAAGGTCAGGACAGGGTTAAGGTTAGCTCAGGGTTAAGGTTAGGACAGGGTTAAGGTTAGGACAGGGTTAAGGTTAGCACAGGGTTAAGGTTAGCACAGGGTTAAGGTTAGGACAGGGTTAAGGTTAGGACAGGGTTAAGGTCAGGACAGGGTTAAGGTTAGGACAGGTTTAAGGTCAGGACAGGGTTAAGGTTAGCTCAGGGTTAAGGTTAGGACAGGGTTAAGGTTAGGACAGGGTTAAGGTTAGCACAGACAGGTTCGGCGATCGTGCTGCTTTTGTGATACTCTCCCTTGGGCTGTTTTTCATGCAGGGAAATCCTAATAGAAGTGTTCTTAGGAATTAGAGTAGTACTTCTAATGTGGAGATGTTCTTAAGCTCTGGAGAGACACTTGGTGTTCTGTTTATTGCAACAACAACAAAAAATAATGTTTTGCTTGTTTAAGACAGAAGACACAAGTAGTTATGTTTGTTTTATTCTATTATATTTCCATACACCTCTCACAAGTTAAGACTCGCACTTTGTACAACAGAAAAAAAAATATTTACATCAAGCAAATAATCCAAGTGCTGAACATTTTGTTTTCCAGTGTTAGTGTGAAAAATCACAAAGGCTAAAGTTTTTTTTAATTCTGCGCCTCACATGAACACAACAAAACACACAAACACACACAAGTTGACCACAATAACCTGAACGGTGAAATTAATCTTGTATCAAGAGTCAAACAGACAAATTTTAGGCGGCTTTTTTGAAGTCCATGAGTGTGTGTTTCCAGACAGCAGGGTGGGGGGGGGACTAGTTAAGATCAGCCCCAAGATCAGCTCAATTCTCCCCCCCCTCCACTGCATGCGTCTAGTCTCACAGTTCTGACGCTCCTCGTGTTTGGTTTCAGCCCCTGGGTCCAGGGACAGTTTGGACCCATCCTGCAGTAGTAGTCGACCCCCAGCGTCATCTTTTTTTTGGTTTCTTCCAGTCGCTCGGATTGAACATTGCAATAAAGGATTGAAAATGCATTGGTTGCGAAGCTCATTGGTCTTACAAACTCGAAAAACATCAGGAAAAGATTCAAAGTCCTTTTTTTTTGTAAGCAGGTTTTCATCCCCAGTGATTCTTAACTATAGATTTAGTAGGTCTATGTATGTAACCCAAATCTGGCAGTGCCTTATGAAGAGTTTCAATATGCTACATCCAAGTCTAGAGGAGAACTTGTAAGCTTGGCTGTAAAGTAACTGTTATTCTCTAGCCTACTTGGTGAAATCAAGCTGTTTTAAAATCGTCTCAACATGCTGTAATAATGCTGATATATATATTTTTTTCAATAAACAAGGATGAACTTTGACATTTTGTGTCCTTCAGGTGTCGAATGCTGCAACCTCAGTATTCCTGTCAGTGTTTCTGTCTGTGAGTCCAGAGATCCTCTCAAGATGTGGGATTCTATTTCTTCAGTCATTCATATGTCACTTGATTTGTACATGTCAGAGAGCAGCCTAGTGATGGGAACATTTCCGATGGTCTTCTTGAAGAAGACTTCCTCGATGGTGGAAGGGCTCACAGACCTCAGGGAAGGTAACAGCAGTAACAGCTTCCCAAATCGACAGGGCTGTGTTGGGTATCTGAAATAAAGAAAAAAAAATTGGGCATGAGATTTCATCAAGGTAATATCTGAGATTGGATGCTATTGGTTGACGTTGCTTTAAAAAAAAAAGAGCCAATCCAACTTTTTTTCTATTGCACTTTAAAACAACACGATTGACCAAAGTGCAGTACATAGCAATTTTAAAAACGCAATAAATAGACACACACTATACACAGTAAAAACAAAACAATTGGTAAAAACTCAACAAATAGAGACACACTGTACACTGTAAAAGTCAACACCTCACTGAAAAGTTAAAAAGATAAGTCTTTAGAGCCGACTTAAAGACGGATAAGGACTCTGCCTGTCTAAGGTGCAGGGGTAGAGAAGGAGCGATCCCCTCTAAGTTCCTCCTTGATTTTGGGACAAATAATAAGGAGTGATCTGCTGACCTTAGGCGTAGGGCTGAATCAGGTCTGACAGATACTGAAGAGCAAGTCCATGAAAACATTTAAAAACAAATAAAAGGATTTTAAAATCAATGCAATAAAAGACAGGGAGCCAGTGCAAGGACTTTAAAACAGGCGTGATATGATTTCGCTTTTTGGTTCCGGTCAAGAGGCGAGCGGCCGCATTCTGTACAAGTTGTAGCCGTGCAAGAGATGTTTGTTTAAGACCAACATGAAGTGCATTACAATAATCTAGGCGGTTAGTGATAAAAGCATGAACTACGATCTCAAAGTGATGTTGTGAAAGTACAGGTTTTACTTTAGCCAATTGAGCTAGTTTTAACAACTGAGCTAATTTGCGCATCAAGTTTTAAATCATTATCCAGTCTCATATCTAGATTAGTCACTACAGGCTTCACATGTTGCATCAGAGCACCAAGATCACCAGTGTCAGTGTTTGCCTCACTAGGCCCAAACACAATGACTTCTGTTTTTTTTGTCATTTAGAAACAGAAGGTTTAAGGACAACCAATCTTTTATTTCCTCAACACACTCACAGAGTTGTTTAGTACTGAAAGCATTTTCACGCTTTAGTGGCACATACATTTGTGTATCATCCGCATACAAGTGGAATTAAATGCCGTGCTTTTGGAAAATATATCCAAGGGGGAGGAGATACAAAGAGAAAAGGAGAGGGCCAAGAATGGAACCCTGGGGCACTCCATATGCGAGAGGGGCAGCAGCAGACATAACAGAACCAATTCGGACTTGGAATTGCCTGTCTGTGAGGTAGGACAACCATTCCAGTGCACTCCCTCGTAAGCCGACACAATGCTGCAGACGAGACAAGAGGATCTGGTGGTCAACTGTGTCAAAGGCTGCTGTTAAATCTAGCAGGACGAATAAATTAATCAATAACCTTGTAGCCTCACTTACAGAAGGCACTCCTGTCAGTCTATTACACACGTTGAAACAGGTGTTACCTAAAACTGTTCATTTTGGCAACAAACCACTCTTTACCCGAGTTTACTTTGATATGGGAGAAGCATTTTGATTCTTTGTAAGGATGCATGTAGGCAGGTCTTTATACCTGGTGTGGATGTAGCTGTTCAGGGTCAACTGGGCTTCATCTTGTAAAGCAGCAATGGCGCTGGCATTACGGAAAGTTCTTAACTCCGCCCCGCTGTGGGTTGGTACTGCACAGAAACAGAAAAAAAAAAACACAAATGTTACCCAAACAAATATATATTTTTGTGTCATTAAATTTAGCTAAACTTATTTATTTTTGCCTTCTTAGCGTTAAATCAATTCTTGTTTTTATGAGTAGTGCTGTATCTTAATGACTGTATTTGCCGTGATTAGACTGAACCACCTCCTCAACTCACCGGCTTTGAATGTCACGATGCACTTCAGACAGGCGAACTCTGTGGCGTCTAGACGCATCTGTCTGAACCGGGTCACGACCTCCTGCAGTGCCTGGATCTCTGACACGATCTTATTCAGTCGTTGAGACTCTGTATTGTCAGTGTTCATGCCTTGATGAGAGGGATTCATAAAAAAGTTGTAAGTATTTAGTTACATTATGAAATAAATCAGGTGTTGACCTACGTAGGCTACTATATGCAACTTGATCTATTTTAGCAACAATCAGCCATAGCCTGATTTTTTTTATTTATGTTGTTGAGCTAAACGTTATATTAAACTGTCCTTATTATTGTGTCCTTTATATATTCATATATATATCTTATATATTATATATCTTATATATGAATATATATAAGATATATTATTGCTCATTAAATACTTCAAAGTATATTTTACGTACCGGAAACAGCAAGAAGAGTGTTGGAGTCCACAGGGATGGCCCACTGGGCGATGCCGAGAACAAACAGCTCTCTCCAGGCATCCTCAAGGAGAATCAGCTGGATAAAGACAACAATACAGCTCAGCACCGCAGGTAAGCACACCTGAACACACCTGAACACCTGCTGCACATGCACAGTGCCAGTCTCACCCATGGGGTCTCACCTGGTCAGGTAGGGGCAGCGTGCTGAAGGCGGGAACACTCTTGGCCCACTTGATGCTCATGAACAGCAGGCGCGCGGCCGACTCGCACACAGACTCGGTGGCGACCTCGTACAGGTACAGTGGGGTGCCGCTCACCTCGTGAGGGTACTGGGGATGGACAAGGTGTTCAGAACAGAAATGTTTACACACTTTAATGTGAAGTGAAGAATGTGACAACATTAGCTTTGTGGGTTTAAGAATCAACAGGTAAAAAAAAAGCCATGTATAAACACCTGACACAGGTGTGTTCATCTAAATGAGTGTTGTGTGAGCTGAGATTTAAGGTGAAAATGTGAAGGACATATTTGTGCCTCAAAGCTGTTCAATCTAAACCAGAATGTCCACTTCTAAACTTTTTACAAAACAAACGAGAACCAGAGTGAAAACCCCTACATGGTCTGAGCATAGGACCTCCTGGCTCCTGTACCTTGGGTGTGGGCTGTGCCAGGCCCACTATGGTCTGTCTCTCCGGGCTGCTGGCCACGGTGCTCATCTCCATACTGTGGGGCTCCAGTTGCGTGACCGTGGTGAAGAACGGCGGCCCCGGTAGAGACGAACCCGGGAAATGGGTCGATGAACCATTGACCTCTTTGTGGCCCCGGAAATATAGAGCGACCTGCTTCCGTATGGTGGAGGTCCGTGGACCCCTCTCGTGCTGCACGGCTGTGTGATCGGGGGGGGGGGGGGGGGGGGGGGGGGGGGAGAGAGGGGGGAGGGGGGAGGGATGAGACTCTTTAGCAGCCCACTCGTGTGTGAACACCTTATTTACAAAAATGTGTGTTTTGTGTGGGCTGAGTGCTGAATAGGTTCGCATGTCATGAGAACCTTATGAATACATGCTCTGTTGGTCTTATGCTGTCCACTCAGTCAGTTAAATTAGACTTTCCATCCGATTTCCGCCACCTCAAATCGAAACGTCGTTACCCGGCCTATAGCCAAAATGATTAATTTAATTAAGCCTATTTACCGTCTTTATTCATGTTCACTTCCAGACACTTTTTCAAGCGGCACGCTCGGCATTGGTTTCTGTGCGTTTTGTCCACGGGGCATCCCCCCTTTGAAGAGAGAGAGAGACAGAGAGAGAGACAGAGGGAGAGAGACAGAGGGACAGAGGGAGAGAGACACAGAGAGAGAGACAGAGAGAGAGAGAGAGAGACAGAGGGAAAGAGAGAGAGGGAGACAGCGGTAGCGACAGAGGGAGAGAGAGAGAAACAGAGGGATAGAGAGGGAAAGAGAGAGAGAGAGAGAGAGTTCAGGTTAGGTGAATTGCTCTCTCACGGTGAAGTGAAAGGCTTCTCAAATCTGTTCTTCCCAGGATGCCAATCCTGCAGGTGAGGGATCGTGTTATTATCATAGTCATTGCCTGGTCCCCCCCTGGCCCCCCTGTGGCCCCCCCTGGCCCCCCTGTGGCTCCATCAGCAGCCTCATCCCTCCAGCTCTCCCGCCCACTGCTGGTTAAACCCTCCGTTAGTGTCATTACATTAGATTGGATTACACCTAACACATTAAAGCAGGACTGTGTTTAGCCCCCAGTTAATGGGACTTGGGGTGTTGAGATTAGGCCCCTAGACCCTCGCAGTGAAGGAGACTTAATACCCTGAAAAGCGTAAAATCACACCAATTCACAGAAAAAACGGTGCATGTAAACAGACGGTAATGCCTATCTAAGTTATTAGATAAAGACTAAATTAGGTTACAGTGTGTTTCATTAGAATAAATACAAACTTAAGTCTTTACCTGTGATCCGGATTTACAGACGTAGGTTCTGTTTCTGCGAATACTCCTTTTGAAAAATCCCGAGCAGCCGTCACAAGCGTATACCCCGTAGTGTTTACCCGAGCTGCGGTCCCCACACACTTTACAGGGGATGTCCAGGATCCTGCCTGAATAAAAGGACATGTTAGGACCTATTCTTCACTTGTGAGAAAGGAAAATAAATAAAACAACAACACGAATAAACAAAGCTTGAAACTTTACAAGTGTGGCCAAAAGGGTGAAACTTTTTTTTATGAGTGTCCCCCTAAACGTCAACCCCCTCTCACCACTATCAGGGGGAAACACACAACCACACACACACACACACACACACACACTCACAAACACACTCACACACACAGCGAGCATCATGACAATAGACAGAATAGTTTCCTGTCCAGCCATGGGAATGTAACAGGGGTGAGTCTGCTGGGAAGCCTCATATCTGGGTCTTCTAAGACAATGTGCGTGGAAACACAATGCAGACATTAGGGAAAGTGTTAACTTCATGATTTTCCCTATTGAACTTCGTCTGACTGCCCCGATCTGGACAAGCTGCCAACTCCCGCTCATAATGGGACTGGACAGCTGCCTTTATCCTGCTGCTCTATAGGCCTGAGGATTAGGGAGTGACACCCAGAATAATACACACCAACTCGTTTCACCAACTCAAATGAAGTGTATGTAAATCGACCCCGGAGTATAGATGAAAAAAATGTGATTTTTTGGGGGGGTAAAGATTCTGTATTCAAATCTATTTAAAAGAAGTATATTTGTATGTATATGAGAGAGTTTCTTTCATGGAGGGGAAAGCTGTCTATGTAATTACACTGACGTTTTGCCACCTGCTCTTTGCTGCAGCAGTGACCCGTCAAACAGGGAGGCCTGGGAATCTGCCCCCTCGGGTAATAACATGGGAATCTGCCCCCCGGGTAATAACATGGGAATCTGCCCCCTCGGGTAATAACATGGGAATCTGCCCCCTCGGGTAATAACATGGGAATCTGCCCCCTCGGGTAATAACATGGGAATCTGCCCCCCGGGTAATAACATGGGAATCTGCCCCCCCGGGTAATAACATGGGAATCTGCCCCCCGGGGTAACAACATGGGAATCTGCCCCCGGGGTAACAAGGGAGGAAGAAACAGCCCTAATATGCAAAGCGGAATGAAATTGAAATGGAATATTACAAATTCGTTAGCAGATACCCTAAAGATCAATAACTTTTTCAACAATGTCAAATATCGCAAAGGAAAATAATATAATAAATAATAATATAAATAATGACAATAAACTGAACAACTTGGGCCTTAAAATTGTTAGGCAGACATTATAATTCGTTGTTTAAAATATATTCGATGTCAACGAATATTATTATATATCATTATTGTCATATTACAAGAAATGTACTCTTTGTAGTTTTTTTTTCGTTTTTTTTGGATCTTCATGTCGGAAACATATCATGAACTGAGAGGCCTACAGGCCGCACATTAATTGTATTAATTAATCACCTAAATTATTAATAAAGTATATATTATGGTAAAATGTATAGCCTATATCCTGTTGTTTGTAAGGAATAAAACTGGCCACTAGTTTGTTGTGTAAGGAGAAAACGTCTTTAACTTCTCTCCATGGGGAACCTGTTCGTCCCCATTGTGTCCCTTAATTGCTTAAAGATATCTGACATCTTCCATTAAAGTAATTACCATCAAACCTGCCGAAAGACTTAGTTTTACTGACTAAGGGGAAAGTGTTTTTGTATGTTTTATATTTGTAAGTTTTCCTGTGACCTCCCAGAATGTGTGAGTGAACTTGAAGCAGCAACATTTAAGATTGTGTGTTGAAATTTTAGACCAAAACGCAATAAAAAACTAAGGTGGTTAAATATGTTTGCAAACAGCGAATTCATCTGTCAGTGTCTTTATGTGGTCTCTAAAATATGGGACATATTATCACTCTTATTTGTGTTCCAGTTTATTCGGGCCTACAGAAGCTGGATTAAATGTGTTTTTCGTGAGTGAAAGTTTTTTTGGGTGGTAAGAGAATTACTTTTTCACCTTCATATTAAACATTCATAATTACAAACTCGATGAATTTACCATATTATCAATCATATAATCAATTATTTAGTATTCCCATTTAGGGCACTTTACATCTGAAGAACACACACACACACGCAGACACACACATTCGTGTCATACTAATGCATTATTTTAAAAGGCTATTTTGAACCCACATACAAATAGTTTGCTTTCGTTTTTTTATAGTTTTAACCAATAAATAGGCTTTGAAATTAAAGAACAGAATTCAAACCCAGGTTTATGTCTAAAGCCATAAATATAGTTTATCCCATAAAATCTACACCAGTAAAGAAATGAAGTAGCTATGGACATTTACTAGCCTAATAGATTAAATGACTACGGTACAATTATCATATTATATTATAGTTATATATCATATTATTTATGATAAGTGAAGACATATTCGGAACGTTTATTTATGACTTAACAAGAACTAGTCCTAAATGTAACATGTAGTAAATACAGACAGATTAATATAAACCATCAGACTGCAGCCTAACATTTATCTTTAACATCTGATGTCAATATAACTGTCTAATTTCAATATTTAATTTCAATACAATAGGGATATTTGTTGATTATTGAAATTGTTATTATTTGTACATTTTCCAAGGCAGAGACAAAATAACTCACTTACTTGATTTAACATTGAGGATCTCCATACAGCCACTTGTTGAACCAGCAGGTTTGCTCATTGTGACTCTTTTCTCTTCGGTACTTCAGTCCAGATCCAGGTTACTGGCTCAGTGTTTATTACTGATCAGATTAAAACATCTGCAGTCACGATCCTCTGGTTTATTTCAGTCTTCTCCAGTTCCTCAACTTTTTCGGCAAATCGCTCCAATCCAAGAGTCACGTTAGAGGAGCGGCTCCTTCAAGTCTTGGGTAGAACCAAGGAACCAGAACCAGGGAACCAGAACCAGGGAACCAGAACCAGGGAACCAGAAGCAGGGAACCAGAACAGCCTCAGGACGCAGATTGAGATCAGGTCCTTGTTTTCTCGCAGCGCAACTGACTCACAAAGTCAGGATAAAGAACAGAAACAGCGGAGTAACAGAGAGGGTCTAAACAGACTAGAGATGCAGGATAACTCTACTAATATAACTCAGATATCCTCCAGTGTCCCTAAAGGCAGCTTGTTGAACCAGAGGGTGACTTACTGATGGAAGTCTCTAGATGAAAGCAGAGTAATATTAATGAGAAGTGTGAACAGAGGAGCAGGAGGCGGGTGCAGCAGAACTCTACCTCCTTCAGTCACTCAGCCCCCCCCCCCCCCCCCCCCCCCCCCGCGTGCTCCCAACTCCTGGGCCAGTATGACGTCATGGGGGGAGCGGGGGAAGGGGGGGGGGGCACTCAGGAGGCAAAAGAAGCGATGGTTCCAGAGACTCAGATTGAAAACGTGCAGGAAAAGAAGAACCAGCTTCGCGTTAAGGACGCGCTCAGTGAAGTTGGGAAGGTTTCTGCGGCTGAAGGAGGACGCTGCTCATCCTGATCTGGGCTGTTTGACAGAAGAGACTCATTTCACGGAGCCATGAATATCTTTTAGGGTCGAACTATGTTCATCTAAATAAGGACAGGCGATGAATGCAGAAACTTTCCTCAACTTCCTTTCTATGTCTCTTTAAACACTTTTCTGTAGTTTTCGCTCCTCTATGTCGTGCAGGATGTTGACTATAGTTCACTTGTGACTGTCTAACTGCAGTTCTCCGGAGGCTCCATATCAGACATCTCCCCTGGAGGCTGTGTGTGGAGGACAGAGGGGGTTAGTACTGATCATCATCACCCATCAGTGCATCAGAGCTTCTGCAGCTCTGCAGCTCCAAGTCTCGCTCACCGGGGTGGAATATGCGCGCGGTATATCTGAGGAGCACGAGAGCGGAACACCGGCAGTGGTGTGTGTGTGTGTGTGTGTGTGTGTGTGTGATACCCCGACAGTGACAGCTTGTGGTTCCTCTCCTCCGGTAACTCCAGAAATCCATATTGTGTTTTTTAATGGTGTCCATTCCCACGGTGTACAGGGAGCAGATGGAGGCTGAGAGTGTGGAGGGGTGCAAGGCCGGCTGATTGCAATTAATAATGCAATTAATAACTATAAACAATAATAAATTATGTGTAATAATGCAATTAATAACTATAAATAATAATACATTATGTGCAATAATGCAATTAATAACTAATGCAATTAATAAAGGACTTTCAATGAAATTAGTCTTTCAACCTTAAAACCTTCAGCTGGAAAATTAGGGCCATATTAAACATAATCCATGTATTTTTTTTATTTATTTACACACATCACAAAATATTTGAGTAAAAAAGTGTTTTAAAATAAGTAACAATCTTTTTGACTTTTGATTTATCGTTTATTTGCTCTGACACATAAACAACATAACAATACTCAATTAAACAGTAAAACTCACAATTATTTCCACACAAATGTATATTCTACTCTAAGTAATAGGCCTGACTTTACAAATGATTTATGTGAGTGTGTGTGTGTGTGGTGTGTAAGGGGGGGGGGGGTATGGAAGATAATCTCCTTAACTCGTTCTAATCCTCCTCATTCACTGATCAGCCTTAACGCAAACATAACTAACATCACTGTTGCCCGGGTTGCCTGCTTTTCACTTTTTGTATTATTGACTCTCTTCTTCACTATAGCAGTCAATGAAAAATCGTTAACAATGGAGCAGAGAGTGTGTGTGACTGTTTCTGGACTGACTGCATCAGTATGCAGCTGCTTTAAACCTTATTTCACATTCTAGCGAAGCAAGTGTCAAACACTGAACCTGGAAGTCATTGTGACTAACAGGGAGGATATGAGATACTGGTTATAGACCCGTTTGGTATGTGGATTTACTGTGAGTTTGTGGCCATGATAACTAGGCCTAACTTTCCATGGATTAGTGCAGAAGATATAACTTGAACTAAAATCGAAGAAGGCTCATGCAGCTGAGCAGAAACCATCAGCTTTGTAAAGAAGTCACTAAGAGCCCCAGGAACAAGCATAAAGGAGATGCTCCAGTTGAACCAAAGGCCCAGTCAACCCTTAAAACTGACTCAGGAGAGCTTAATCCCTGCAGGGACCACTCACGAAGATATGTGGGGGATTTTCTTATAATTGTTTTCACATTTTTAATAGTCAGTTTCTCTTAAAAATAAGTACAAAAACATCTAAACATTAAAAAAATACATTTGAAAGGAATTTCAAAGCATGGATACACAAGTTCTACAAACTACAGTCAATCTAAATCAATCTACTTAAGGCATAAACCAAACTACACTATTTCACAAGTATATTCAAGCCTATACATTTCAGCACCATGGACAGATCCTGGGATGTCACTGTAGTACACTGATGGTAATGATGCTGTGATGATGGTAATGACGCAGGGAACAACCTGCTTAATATATTGTAGCAATGTGGGACGAGACTAGAGAAGTAGATTAAGTTTCATGAATGCACCAAGGCTCCAGGGAGGTAAGGTGTGTTTTCTAGCTCCTAATGGACCCCATATATGGGCTTCCTGTCAGCGTTTACAGTCCTTTTAACACCACAGTCTGGGATTCAGACTGATGGAAATTGCTGTAAACTGTTGATGTTAAACCATCATTTCTAATCAACGCAATCAATTCAGTAGTTACTATCTCTGTATATGATATCAAAGTATATGCATCTTTTGTACTACCAGAGATATACAGATATATATAACTTAAAATAGAAAATGATTGATAGTAGCTATATATAAACCCAATCCGTATGTACTTCACCAATCTGAAATCCATAAAATCATGTCTCCTTTCCTCCAATGTACAGTGAGTTTCTGCAGGGTGTACTGTTATCATGTAATATCACAAGACAGACACAACACAATATAACAATTCTTCGGGCTGCTGGGCTGAAAAGGATCTTAGTCTTCGACTCCCTTCTAAGACAGGCTGTACAGGGGAGCCAAGGAACCTGGGGAACAACAAGCTTAAAGACTCTCAAAACAATACACACGCGCACACACACACACACGCACGCACACACACACACGCACACACACATACATGCACACACAAACACGCACACACACACGCACACATACACATGCACACACACATACATGCACACACACATACAAAGACACATTGGACCCTTTTCGACTAACACATCTATGCCCCCCCCCCCCCCCTCCACCCCCCCCCCCCCCCCCCACCCCCCCTAAGAAACACTCTACATAGAAGTCCAGGCGACTCAAACTCAGCCACAAGTGGGTCTGCAACCTCAGTGATGTGGTTGGACCTTCAGACAAATCTATTTGGGGCAAATTATCAGTGAGAAGCTCACGCTCGAACTGACGGGGACAAAACTGGCTGTTGGGGAGGTGGGAGAGGGTAGGAGGGGGGGGAGGGGGGTGGGGGGACGGGACGGGGGTAGATCCCGCTGCATGAGAGAGGGGGACAATGGGGGGTGAATGTGTTGATGTGCGGCCGATGACTGGGGTGGTGGGGGGGGGGGGGGGGGGGCGGGTGGGGTGGTGGGGAGGGGGGACAATGGTTGGATTAGTCAGTCCCCTGGCTGACTGATGTGAGGTGGCTCCTCTCAGCCTCTCACTACAGGGAGCCTCATTGTTCTGCTTCTGATTCCCACTTCTCACCAACTCCAAACAAAAGTCAATCTCTTTCTCAAGGGGAGGAAAAAATATATATCGACCCATGTTTCGTCTTCGGGGGGGGAAAGTGACTCGAGAACGTAACGGTCAGGGATGACTAACTCGCTAACTCCTTAACTCACTAACTCCTTAACTCACTAACTCCTTAACTCACTAACTCCTTAACTCACTAACTCCTTAACTCACTAACTCCTTAACTCACTAACTCCTTAACTCACTAACTCCTTAACTCACTAACTCCTCATTCTTTAGTTGAGGAGGTTCCATCTCTTCCCTCTTTCCCTCGGTCTTCCACTGCCATCTTGTCTTACTTTTTCTTCTTAGGGTGGGGAGATTCTGGAGGGGGTGGGGTGGGTGGCTGGGGGGCTGGGGGTCTGGGGGTCTGGGGTAGGGGACGCTTGCTACCCCCTGGCCTGTGAAGGGCACAGGGCTCTGCCTCTGGATGGGGGCTGAGGCACCTGTTAGAAGCTTAGACTCGGCTTTGCAGCCTCTACCTCCATTAATATTCTAATATCCAGAGATGCCATCACTGATCGCTCTGAAATCAGTGTGATGTCGCCCCTGGTCTCTCCTCAGGACAGACCTCTGCTTTCAGTCAGTCCTGAAGAGAGACCCTCTTTTTTTTCTTTTTCTTTACTCTTTCTTTTTCTCTCTCTCTCTCGCTCTCCCCCCCCCCCCCCCTTGAAAAGACTCGTTAACAAATTATGACAGCTGAGCAGATAGGCTTAAGCCGTTCCCCCGTTCCCAAGAGACAAACATGAGTTCCACTAACCAGAGTTCTAAGCTTTGTTCTATTGTGTTTGACTTGATCGTGTCTGTAGGGTCATAAATACATCCCTGTTTCACTGTAAACAGGCAGTGAACAGCCCACTGTACACACTGCCAACACTGTGCAACAGAATCATTTCAGATGAATACATTTTAGGTCATTTTAGGTTATTTGACATTATGCAGTTATGCACACACACACACACACACACACACAGCCCCTGAAGGAATGCCATACAGTTGATTTTCTGTATTTGTAAGGCACCAGTCTAGCTGACGATCAGTCCTACAGACTTCCGTCATGGATATCACACTGATTAAGCCAACAATGGCCGCCAGTTAGAGTCCCCCACAATGCCAGTGTCACTCGTCTGTGTTCACCTGCGATACGGCGGCAGGATCCTGACACCAGACTGGCTGAGGGATGCGTGGTGTTCCTGAAATGGTTGGAATAGCAGCAGTTCTGACTCAGTGGATTGTGGTTCTGTCTCCAGGGGTCAGGGGGGGGTCAGTCTGGGTGGACCAGGTTAAACGGTCACAGTTTGAGGTCATGGTTCCCCCTGTCATTAACCCCTCGTAACACAGGCTGTCAACAGGGTTCTCTCAGACACTTAGTGTGACTTAATACACAAGCAGACCAGACGTCTGTGTTGTTTCCCAGTCTGTAGACCCTGCAGACCTGCTGAGGGGTTGATTGATTGATTGATTGATGATTGACTGATTGATTTTTTTCTATTTTTTTCCTTCTCCAATTCAGTAGTATCCAGTCTAGTAAAATGAGTACAGTCAGTCGCTGTTACTTTATTTGTAGTTAAATAAATTGTCATGGAAGACAACACACGAAACTTTTGCTATTGCTGTGGTCTTCATTTTGATTCTTAGGTGGGATTTATTTACAGATATCTGGATTGACTATGGACAGTGACTGTGTCAAAGTTTTATGAGAAGGAAAGTCCGGATGTATGCTTCTCTGTGGAAGGATCACACTCTAGTCATTATTTGTTAGGCTTAAGTGTCTTGGTGGGGGGGGGGGGGGGGGGGGGTGTAGATTGAGGGTTCAGCAGTGATTAATGACGTGTTTTTTGTTGTTTTTAAAGGAAAATAAACCCTGTTGTTGTGGGTATTCTGTGTCGTATTTCTTATGCCTTTAACTAGTATTCTGTTGTGATGCAGTGCTGAGTTGACGTTAATACATTTTAATTTGCACATTGGCATTCATGGGCGTCCAGAACCTCTATACTTCTGGAAAGGGGGAGATCAGTATGTGATGTTTAACTCCACTTGGGTTTCTTTGTTTATTTATTTTTTATTTGTTAAAAAACATTTATACCCTCCTTCATTCTCCTCCGTTCTCCCAGCAGAATAGCTTCAGCATCTTCACATTCCCTCTCAGTCTCAAACACAACCAATCAGACAACACCAAAATGCTGTTCTTTGGTCCGCTGTTTCCCCCCTCTTCTACCCCACAACTATCATTCATAACTTTCTGTGGAGGTCCGGGGAGAAAGAGGTGGGACAAGGGGGTGGGAAGGTGGAGGAGGGAGGGAAGGAGGGAGGGAGGGGTAGAGGAGGTATAGAAGGGGTAGCAACACGACAGCTTATTTAGAAGACTTTCTTTATAAGAACATGTGCAGGCAGTTCACCCACAAAGGACTTAAATAGGATATTTTCTGTTCTCTATAGTAGCTTTCCCCTTTTAAGTGCCGAGGCAAAAAAAAAGTAAGTTTACAACTCTCCCCTCAATAGGGACTCTTCACTCCCAGGTTTCTGGGACCTGAGTGACCTACCAAAGTTAATTAGGAGGTTAACAAAGAGCGGGCTGGAGGAGAATGCCTCGCCTCTCCTCTAGCCAAAGATGTCATCCATTAATTAGGAAAATCTTTAAGGTGGGCTTATTGAATTTACAGAAAGACCCGCGGTTGGCGGGCAACAGTTTTTTGATCAAGCCCTTTCTCAAACAAAGCCTTTTCTGGGGGTTAAAAAATAAGAAGAAGAGAAAGGGAGGAGATTGGTTGGTTTGAGGGGAGAGAGGGAGACAGAAGGAGGGGATAAAGGAGAGAGAAAGAGAAACGTATGTGTTTCCAGTGCAGTACAGTCTAATGGGGGGAGCCGGCGATTGTGACAGCTCAAATTCACATGGGTATGGGGGGGCATAGTTTTCAGATGATGTCATGCAAAGGCAACCTGGGGGCTTGGGAAGAGGGGGAGGGGGGGGAGGTGGGAGGAGGCAGGGGTGTGTTTGAGGATGGGGGGGGGGGGGGAAGGTGGGGGTGGTACACCACGCTCAAGCAACAGGGGCCACTCAAAGTTAACATTTCTGCTGGCATCTGGTCCAAGCCTGGTCCTTCTGTGCACGGATAAACTTCCCCAAACCCCACACACCCTGCCCCACCAGCCCCACACACACCCTGCTGCACCAGCCCCACACACACCCTGCCCCACCAGCCCCACACACACCCTGCCCCACCAGCCCCACACACACCCTGCCCCACCAGCCCCACACACACCCTGCCCCACCAGCCCCCCACACACCCTGCTGCACCAGCCCCACACACACCCTGCCCCACCAGCCCCACACACACCCTGCCCCACCAGCCCCACACACACCCTGCCCCACCAGCCCCACACACACCCTGCCCCACCAGCCCCACACACACCCTGCCCCACCAGCCCCACACACACCCTGCTGCACCAGCCCCACACACACCCTGCCCCACCAGCCCCACACACACCCTGCTGCACCAGCCCCACACACACCCTGCCCCACCAGCCCCACACACACCCTGCCCCACCAGCCCCACACACACCCTGCCCCACCAGCCCCACACACACCCTGCCCCACCAGCCCCACACACACCCTGCCCCACCAGCCCCACACACACCCTGCTGCACCAGCCCCACACACACCCTGCCCCACCAGCCCCACACACACCCTGCTGCACCAGCCCCACACACCCTGCCCCACCAGCCCCACACACACCCTGCTGCACCAGCCCCACACACACCCTGCTGCACCATGCAGCCTCACACACACCCTGCTGCACCAGCCTCACACACACCCTGCTGCACCAGCCCCACACACACCCTGCCCCCACCAGCCCCACACACACCCTGCCCCACCAGCCCCACACACACCCTGCCCCACCAGCCCCACACACACCCTGCCCCACCAGCCCCACACACACCCTGCCCCACCAGCCCCACACACACCCTGCTGCACCAGCCCCACACACACCCTGCCCCACCAGCCCCACACACACCCTGCTGCACCAGCCCCACACACACCCTGCCCCACCAGCCCCACACACACCCTGCCCCACCAGCCCCACACACACCCTGCCCCACCAGCCCCACACACACCCTGCCCCACCAGCCCCACACACACCCTGCCCCACCAGCCCCACACACACCCTGCTGCACCAGCCCCACACACACCCTGCTGCACCAGCCCCACACACACCCTGCCCCACCAGCCCCACACACACCCTGCTGCACCAGCCCCACACACACCCTGCCCCACCAGCCCCACACACACCCTGCCCCACCAGCCCCACACACACCCTGCCCCACCAGCCCCACACACACCCTGCCCCACCAGCCCCACACACACCCTGCCCCACCAGCCCCACACACACCCTGCTGCACCAGCCCCACACACACCCTGCCCCACCAGCCCCACACACACCCTGCTGCACCAGCCCCACACACCCTGCCCCACCAGCCCCACACACACCCTGCTGCACCAGCCCCACACACACCCTGCTGCACCATGCAGCCTCACACACACCCTGCTGCACCAGCCTCACACACAGCCTGCTGCACCAGCCCCACACACACCCTGCTGCACCAGCCTCACACACACCCTGCTGCACCAGCCTCACACACAGCCTGCTGCACCAGCCCCACACACACCCTGCTGCACCAGCCCCACACACACCCTGCTGCACCAGCCCCACACACACCCTGCTGCACCAGCCCCACGCACACCCTGCTGCACCAGCCCCACACACACCCTGCTGCACCAGCCCCACACACACCCTGCTGCACCAGCCCCACACACACTGCTCCACCAGCCCCACACACCTTGCTGCACCAGCCCCACACACACCCTGCTGCACCAGCCCCACACACACTGCTCCACCAGCCCCACACACCTTGCTGCACCAGCCCCACACACCCTGCCCCACCAGCCTCACACACCCAGCCCATATCAACACCCTCAATTATTTATATAATATATTTATATTTATATATAATAAATATATTTTTTAAGGAATTTCTATTTTATTGTGACAGTGATACTTTCAGAGTCAGGATCTGTAGGTAAAAGAGTGAGAGGGAGAGTGAATCAATAGATTAACCTGGTGAGAAACGTTTCATACTTAAAGAACAAACAGCCTAACTATTTCACTAACAAACTCCTTGACTAACTCCCAAGTTATAATTCTTCAACTTTCAAGAGCAATTATGGAACACACAAGCATTGCTAGTATTTTTAAGCATAAATTACTATAAAAAAATTTTAAGATCCCAATTTATTTTATTTATTTATTGCCAATTTATATTTAAGATCTAAAATGGCAAATTATATTTGAAAAGGTGATTTTAGCAGTTTACATTTATTTTATTGTACAGTGTACTCATTTGACTTAGTGCAAATGTAGTGTAAAAACAGAAGTAATTTGACATACAGTGTACTCAGTATCACCGCTATCTATCTCACACACAAATGACATATAGTCTATCCCTGTGAAGTAGCCTATAGCCCTCGTCACTGAGTCCCCCAGGATGGAACAGGCATGTACCCCGTGTTGCACCCCCTCCTGTGGACTAATGGTAGGGGAGGGTCTATGTGTTTTGTTGCTTGTCAAAAACAATCAGCCTTCGGTCCATTACATTTACAGCACGTCGTTCTTTAATTGGTGTAACGCTCTGAGCACTGAGAGGGAGAGACGGACCACAAAGGCTGAGAAGTGACTGTGAGGGAACACTCCCAAAACTGCTCCGAGCAGAGAGAGAGAAATGTTCAGAGTTAGCCTCTAACAAGGTGGGGGGAAATGGGAAGTCTATTCCCTAAAACCCAACTCTGGACAAACAGTAGCCTACCTTTAAACTAGATTGAAAGGGCAATCCTTCAGCACAGTGAATTTGATCGACAGCGTAACTAGTTATTAAACCGACCAACAGTTTAATTCCTGCATGGTGCTTCCCCCTCTGGCCATCTCTGGCCCACCCGCCTCTCACTTCTGTTTAGGCACTGGAGGTTGTCAGCCGAAGTTTATGTTCAGTTCAGTGGAGCTGAAAGAAGTCAGCTTCTTGTCTTGTTATGAAACAAGACATCTCTGCCTCCCAGCTCGCAGGAGCCATGAGAAGCGGTGGAGGGGAGCAGGGAGGGAAGGGCAGGGAGGGGAGAGCAGGGAGGGGAGCAGGGAGGGAAGGGCAGGGAGGGGAGAGCAGGGAGGGGAGCAGGGAGGGAAGGGCAGGGAGGGGAGAGCAGGGAGGGAAGAGCAGGGAGGGAAGAGCAGGGAGGGGAGAGCAGGGAGGGGAGCAGGGAGGGGAGAGCAGGGAGGGGAGAGAGCATGGAGGGAGAGAGCAGGGAGAGAGAGAGCAGGGAGGGAGAGAGCAGGGAGGGAGAGAGCAGGAGGGGAGAGCAGGGAGGGGGGGGGCAGGGAGGGAAGAGCAGGGAGGGAAGAGCAGGGAGGGGAGAGCAGGGAGGGGAGCAGGGAGGGGAGGGCAGGGAGGGGAGGGCAGGGAGGGGAGAGCAGGGAGGGGAGAGCAGGGAGGGAGAGAGCAGGAGGGGAGAGCAGGGAGGGGGGGGCAGGGAGGGAAGAGCAGGGAGGGAAGAGCAGGGAGGGGAGAGCAGGGAGGGGAGCAGGGAGGGGAGGGCAGGGAGGGGAGGGCAGGGAGGGGAGAGCAGGGAGGGGAGAGCAGGGAGGGCAGGGCAGGGAGGGGAGAGCAGGGAGGGGAGAGCAGGGAGGGGAGAGCAGGGAGGGGAGAGCAGGGAGGGCAGGGCAGGGAGGGCAGGGCAGGGAGGGAAGAGCAGGGAGGGCAGAGCAGGGAGGGGAGAGCAGGGGGGGAAGAGCAGGGAGGGCAGGGCAGGGCAGGGAGGGCAGAGCAGGGAGGGCAGGGCAGGGCAGGGAGGGCAGAGCAGGGAGGGCAGGGCAGGGGGGGCAGAGCAGGGAGGGAAGAGCAGGGAGTGCAGGGCAGGGGGGCCAGAGCAGGGAGGGCAGGGCAGGGGGGGCAGGGCAGGGGGGGCAGGGGGGGCAGGGAGTGCAGAGCTGATCCAGACCATCCTGAGAGACGGAGCAGTGAGGAAGTCAAAGCGGCTTTTGTGTTGCTTCTACCGGCTGCATGTTTGTTCATTATCCCGTCTGTGTGCAGACTTGGGCTTCAAGAGAGAATCAACCAATCAGTGGACAGAAACACACAACACAGAGTTAAGACTCAAAGATCCGAGCTGCTATGAGTTACTTTGACTGCAGATTGAAGACGTTGCAACAATGAATAAAAACATAAATAATGATGTATTAATCAATTAAAACCATATTGCGTGAAGTTGCAACATAGGCAATTGCCTCATTTTGGACATAAATGATGGTTAAGTCCTCAGGTGTTTGAATACTATTTTTTACTTCTCTTAAAAGTTCCCAAACTTCAGGCTACTATTTCACTGTTCCAGAGTTGACATAAACTGGCTGATAGTAGAGGCCTACCTTGTTAGGATTTATTTTAAACTTATTTTCCCCTCAAGCTCTATTTTCAAGCATTGAATACCAACTTTTAATCGGTTTGGCACAATGTATTCTAACTTTGTAAAAGCAATTAATCTGTTGGCAGTTGAGTCCTGGCAGTCTTGGGAAGCAGTTTGAGAGCATCCGTTTTTTTTCACCCCCCCCCCAATCACCCCCCCCCCCCCAAAAAAAAGGGGGAGAGGGTGTTTCAATCCCCTGAACTCCTTCATTGAAGGCGGACTTGATGGTTCTCTCTCTGGCTCAGATCACTTCTTTAGAGCAGAATGGTCTCTCCTTGATCCGCATCACTTGTCACCATCCAGCCTGTTTTCAGGCCACTTTGGCCTCCAGTAGGGTGAAGTCACAGCTAATCCATGGGAGGAGGAATCACAGGGGAGGAGAAAAGCAACATGAACCAAGTCAAGCGTAAAAAATGAAAGAGAAATCTCTATTATCACTGCCTGCAATTCCCAGCGATGTAGTTTCAAATCTGGCTCGTTTGTGATTCGAGTCAGACACACAGGGGAGGATAAGGGGCCGCTGGAGGCTAGAGGCTGGGAGGCTGGAGGCTGGAGGCTGGAGGCTGGAGGCTGGGGGCTGGGAGGCTAGAGGCTGGTGGCTGGAGGCTGGAGGCTGGAGACTGGGAGGCTGGAGGCTGGGGGCTGGGGGCTGGGAGGCTAGAGGCTGGTGGCTGGAGGCTGGAGGCTGGAGGCTGGGGGCTGGGAGGCTAGAGGCTGGTGGCTGGAGGCTGGAGACTGGGAGGCTGGAGGCTGGTGGCTGGAGGCTGGAGGCTGGGAGGCTGGAGGCTGGGGGCTGGGAGGCTAGAGGCTGGTGGGTGGAGGCTGGAGGCTGGAGACTGGGAGGCTGGAGGCTGGGGGCTGGGGGCTGGGAGGCTAGAGGCTGGTGGCTGGAGGCTGGAGGCTGGAGGCTGGGGGCTGGGAGGCTAGAGGCTGGTGGCTGGAGGCTGGAGACTGGGAGGCTGGAGGCTGGTGGCTGGAGGCTGGAGGCTGGGAGGCTGGAGGCTGGTGGCTGGAGGCTGGGGGCTGGTGGCTGGGAGGCTAGAGGCTGGAGGCTGGGAGGCTGGTGGCTGGGAGGCTAGAGGCTGGGAGGCTGGAGGCTTGGAGGCTGGAGGCTGGAGGCTGGTGGCTGGGAGGCTTGGAGGCTGGAGGCTGGGAGGCTGGTGGCTGGAAGGTGGCTGCTGGAGGCTGGGAGGCTGGAGGCTGAGGTAGCTGGAGGCTGGTCGACTCACACGAAGAGGCCGGGGCAGAGCTTCAGTGAAAGGAGGCCCAGCCTTTCCCAAACCCCCCTCACATCCCGACATAACCATTAAATGCAGACTGACTTTATGTTAGGGAGACAGAAACAGGAACAGAGGCCCAGTTCTCCCATGAATGAAGGAGGTTTTGGAGGATTAAGGACTGAAGGATGAAGAATAACTTCTGCAGAACTTTACAGATATTTTCTCCTCTCGTCCTCAAGAGCCAAGTTAGTTTACGGCTAAACCGGTTTAAGTTAACCCCTTACGGCATCCAGTTTCACAGATTTTCGGAAGTATAAAACACTTTCACATTCACAATATGGATGCTTGTTGGGTGTTTTTTTTACTGAATATATAACGGCCCATTTAAAATATGATCATACTGCTTTTAGACCATTACACGATCGAGGATTAAATATACGATAATTGTATCCTGATGTTTTAATAATTTTTTTAACAATTCATAATTTTCCTCTAAATCATGAAACCTTTTTGAAACCATATAAGATGTTGTATCTTTAAGTTTAAGATCATTTTTTTCTGTATCATTTAACCATCTAACGCGCCAAATTGCAAGGCGGTTCTTTGGTTGAGTCTCGCGCCCTCATCACCTTACTGAAGAGCTCTCGAGCCGATGGGAGACACTCCGCGAGCCTAATTAGTGATTTTTGTCCTCGTGAAGCTGGTTTCTATTCTATCTGATGTTAATGAATTCCTCAGTCGTTTCCATTGGAAATTAACGGTCATCTCAAATAATGATGTGCAGATTTTTAGTCAAAGTCTAATGTTGATTATCCAAATCAATTGAATGAGAAATAGGAAATGCATTGTTAATCAAGAAGCTTTAGTTTTGGAATGTGTATTCTCCTTCAAACAAGGTTTGTTTAGCAAAGACTATGTGGGCATTTTCAAATTAATATTCTGCATTAGTCTAACAAAATTAAAAAGCAACATAAATATCAAAAACATATAATAAAAAGTCCAATATAATAGCTACGCCTAATAATAAAAGTCAAATTGAATATTTTGACAGTGTAACACCATGACCCATATTGATTTTAGGTTAGAAAGATTTCTTTGTAACGCCATATGTCAGAAGGGATAAGGAACATCTGAACAATTAAATGATCTCAAGCTCAGATAAAACGGTTTATATGAGCTGACATTATAGTTTGGCTTTAAGTGGAGCACCAGAGGCCAGAATCCACATAAAAACTGCCTCTTTACTGGCAGATAAGTGAGATCCATCAGAATAGGCCTTAATGCAGCATCTCTGTCCCTTATTTTCATTAGTGTCTGATGGCTGCAGAATTGCAAGTTATCAAGAGCCACTAATTTGGCATTAAAGCCCATTGACTGCAGTGGCTTGATTCGAGGGTTTTTTGACAATTATCACAATCAGAATGTGAGCCCAGATCATTTACCTTGACTCCGTGATTATTTGCGCCAAACCACGCGCACATTTGCAAAATTGCATGGTGTCAAATCCTTACCGGGGTAAATAATGAGGGGGCGCGCGACGGGGGCATCAGAGGGGTGCGTGTCTCTCGAGCTCTCCAACACACACTCTCACACTCTTCCTTGCACTCCTTATCTGACCTCTTATCAGTTTTTTTTTTACATCTCAAACACACAACCTGGCACGCGCACAAACACACAACCTGGCACGCGCACAAACATACACCTTCCTAACAGTCCTCGCGAGCAACAGCATATTAAAAATAGAATTTTTCAGTCAAACAGTCTATTTATGTCTTAAAACAATTTAATAATCTCCCTTAGGCTTTGTCATATCCTTTAATAATCCCGTCCACGTACGGTCTTTGGCCAAGCAATTACAAGTCACTTTGTGTTAATTTGTGTAAATGTAAATTATGGAATGTATTGTGGGCAGAACTCAGATGGTCTAATTTTCAATGTGATGTAAAAAAAATGTATATATATATATATATATATGTGTGTATATATATATATTTATAAAGTATAACTTTGAAGAAGAAAAAAGTATATATCTTTTTTTTCTTCTTCTTCAAAGTTAGTTAACCATCATAATGACCTGATTTAGACACTTTACTGCTGTTCAGACCTCAGGGAAGGAGATAAGCTTTTTAAATAAACCTAAGCAAAGCTATTAAAAATATATTTCGATTTATATAGTATATTTAAAACTTAGTAACGTTTTACTAATTACTTATTGTTGTTTTTAATGTTTTATTACTTTTAATGTTTTATTACCGCGTTCCCATTTCATGTTGTATCATGACCTGTGAAACTTTAATGTATTAAGCGTTTGCTCGGTGTGAACTGCGCATGCGCCCAGGCTTTATCACATGACCGTAGAAGCTGGAAACAGGAAGTGAATCACGTGTTGTGATGAAGAGGACAGAAGTGTTGATCAGAGGAAGAAGTATCCGTCCACAATGTCTCTCTTAACGCGAGTGTCTTGTTTATTCTGTTGTTAATGTACAGCATCGCAACAGCATCTACTGATGGCTTAAACCCCATCATCGATAATTCAGATTCAAGTGAGAACAGAGCAAGTTTAGATCCAAACGTGTCTCTAAACTTCATGTCAGCTTTTATAGAAGATTTGGAAGGAAGTCAGTACTGTGTCGACTTACTGCGGATCTTTGGACAGAGATACGTCTCCAATGTGAACTGCCTGGTGTCTAATGCTCGTCCTGTCCAAGTGTGTGAGAACTGCTTTGTTCATTACAGCAGTCTGGTTGAGATCTACACCAACATCTCATCAGACCAGGTGAAAGATTTATATATTTTAAACTTAACTATAAAATCATAACCAAGTAATTGGTTCTTGTTTGCTGTTCCTTGTGTGTGTAATTGTTGATTGAGTGTAATTGATGGTCACTGGTCACATGACCTCCTGTCCCATGACAGCTATGGATGTTAGGAAGAACATTAGAGGAACTGATCACATGACTTACCAGGTCAAACATGCTGTCCAGACTTACTACGTCAATAGCAAATGGTAGAGGAGATATACTAAGAGTATCGTCCATTTTGCCAAAGGTTGCCTACTTTTTCATGGTTTACTTGTCTCTGACTACAGTCCAGCCATCTCAATAATGAGATTTCTATCATTTTCATACAGTATTTAGTTTTCATTAACAATCTCAAATGTCTAAGTGACAAGATGCAAATGTAAAACAATATATAAGATGCATCATTAAGTAAAACAAAAGAGTATCTTATTTTTTGTGTGCTATGTCAATCTGCTTTGTCTTTCTAGATGGGCCCTGGTAACGTTAGCTGCAGGGACAGTCTCCTGCGCTCTGATAGGCTGATGCTGATCTACCTGCTGTATGATAACCTGGAGGAGATCTGGACCACCTCAGGCTGTGACCGTGAGTCACCTGCTGATCTGAGGAAACATGCCTGCTGTGTTTATGTATCAACAGGAGTATAACTGTAGGATGTGGGAGTGGACAGTTAACAGATGGTGTTGGTTTGTCAAAACTTGTTACGATGATTTGACTTCTACACACTGACATCTCCAACACTGTTAAAGCCACATGCTCTCATATTTTGACAATTTTACTCTATTTATAACCCAGTTATATTTGACACAAATATGTTGACTTAGCATAGTCACATTTTCCAAAGTGTGAGGTCAGAGTGTCCGTACATTGTTTCATGTGGGCTTTTTCAATAAAGATTCATCTTTGATGTCATTGTCTCCAAGATTGTGTCAACAAAGGACTAACCCAGCTGACCAATGACACGTTTTACGTCATGGCTGTTCTCAACCAATCACGTTCCTGCTTTGAAAGGTACCAACAGGTGCGTAAGTCGTCTAAATTATTATTATTATTAAATTTATTTTTTAATGAACCAATTCCAGAGAGGTCTCTTAGCTTGGAAGGTCATGGACTAAAAGTGAAGCATGGTCTTGCATGTATTGTGTTTCCTCTGAAGCAGAGTAACCACTCAGAGCTGTGTAAGGAGTGCAAGGCTGTATACAGGGTCTGAATGAACTGTACGGACGCATGGAGAAGAACTCCACTCTGTGCATCGACATCGAGGATGCGGTACGTCAAGGAATCAGGACTGGGGTCTTACTTACCTCGTGTGTTATTACAAGACAATGTTAATGTTGTGTGTGTGTGTGTGTGTGTGTACATGAAGCCTTCATCTGAAAAAAACAGGTGAAAACAGACATTTTCTTTCAAAAGGTCTGCAGATTAGAGAAGAGTGACCTAAGTCAAAAGATCTTTGCACATTTGAACGGGTGTGGCCAAGAAAGTGACAAGCAGCTACATCTGGAGTTTGGAGAGAGAGAGAGACATTTTTCTAATTGTGCTGATCTAAACTGTTGTGTCTGGGATTTGTGTGTGTGTCTGTGACTGTGTGTGTGTGGTGTGTGTGTGTCTGTGACTGTGTGTGTGTGTCTGTGACTGTGTGTGTGTCTGTGACTGTGTGTGTGTGTGTCTGTGACTGTGTGTGTGTGTGTGTGTGTGTGTGTCTGTGACTGTGTGTGTGTCTGTGACTGTGTGTGTGTGTAGATGAATATGACTCGTAGACTCTGGAGCAAGAACTTCAGTTGTTCGTTGCCCCGTGAGGAGACGGTGCCTGTCATGGCCGTGTCCAGCTTCCTGCTCTTCCTCCCCATCATCTTCTACTTGAGCAGCTTCCTTCACTCGGAACAAAAGAAACGCAAGCTCATACACCGTGAGTAACCTTCTAATTCCCCCATTGTTACACTGTGTGTGTGTGTGTGTGGGGGGGGGGGGGGGTCTGTGAGAGTGTTGGAGTATTGGAGAAGTTGGGTCATGGGGGGGGGGGGGGGGGGGGGGGGGGGGGGGTTGGCATTACAGGTTTTTCCTGGTGAAAGTATTTACATTTTACATTCAATCATTAAGCAGACGCTCTTATCCAGAGCAACTTACAGTAAGTACAGGGACATTCCCCCCCGAGGCAAGTAGGGTGAAGTGCCTTGCCCAAGGGACACAAAGTCATTTCGCACGGCCGGGAAAATCGAACCTTGGCACTGTTCTGATTCCCTAACCACTCAGCCACCTGACTCCCTATAGTATTATGGACAGTTCTTGGTTCACATGGTAGATCAACACTTTTCTCCTTCTTTTCCAACACTGATTTTCTTTTCTTTTCTCTCTCCTCTTTCTGCCGACCTGTCGTTTTTTCTCCAGCCAAGCGAGCCAAGTCCAGCACGAGCCTCATGAACATCCAGGAGAAATTCAGCTGAGTCCAGGGAGGGATGAGAAGGAACAGGTGTTCACTCAGTTTGTCCAGAACAAACTTCTAGGTGCCTGAATGACAAAGGAAGTGTGATTTGTCTGCCTGTGGTCTGCTTTTCCCCAGTGGCAGGACTCTACACAAATGCCCTTTGAAGTCCAAAAAGGCCAACAATTATTCGCGTTAAAATTTTAAATGTTTTTATTTTATTTTTTTATGCTATGAATTAAATTACAATGTTAAAAGTGCAAAGCTGAAATTTATTGGCACTATCCTCATCCCCACCACCATTAACAATGCTAGTCAGATACATATGACACAAGCCTTGCTCCACATAGACGATCTGATGGACTATACATGGGGCTTGGATGACTACAGTTCTACCAGCTGCTTTGTGAGGTTGAAGTATTATCTGTGTTATTTATGTTTTTTCTGTGAGCAAGGAAGAAATGGGTTTTCTGTCACTAATGTGAGCCCACTGTAAAGCTGGTCAGGAGGAACAGAAAGCACTTGATGCCCATTAGTGCTGACACATATCCTCAGTGGTGAAAGGGGGGAGAGGAGGGAGGAAGGGGGAGAGGACGGAGAGAGAGGAAAAAGAGAAAAATACATAATGTATAGGTGAGAGCACTCAATGGTATCAGAAACCTGTTGCTTTTTGTCCAACTCGACAAAGCTTCTATTAGCCAGCTAACTGGGCTTCTATGAATGTCTCCAATTCCCCATATTCATCAGATCATATGAATTTGATTCACTGTAATTGGATAGGTAGCCTGTTAAGCCATTTCAGATGTGTTGTCATATTGTAGCATTTTTTGAGTGGATGTTTTAATAAAGAAGCTATTTTAAACAACTGCTTATCTAACAAGAGTATAACAAATGGACTATGATCAAGTGGGTTAATCTAATGAATTAGTTGAATATATTTAAAAGACCTACATAAAAAAATACAAGAAAAAAAAGCTTTTAAGATTGGGGGTTAATATTACAATCTCACCCGTCATTATTTCCCATATTAATTATTCAGTCACATCAGAACATCAACTAATAAAATGTTACGCGTCAACGCTTCGTTTTACAATAGTTATTTTAGTTATTTTTCTACTTTGTACTCTATTCATTGGGGTCATCGTGTCTACAGCTTCTGTATTTCAAAGAGGCCTGATGTGGTGTAACAGTGGAGGAGCTGTTTATTTTTTTTTACAGACATGCTTCTTGTTTGAAAGTTTCATGGCGTTTTCATTAGATTGCAGAAACGCCGGTGTTTCTCTGTCATTAGCAGCTAATCTAAAACGGGATAGAGATACTAGGCCAAATAATCCAGACAACACATTCGTTTAAACTCCTTTGACTTTTTTGGTATTATGGATCGGAGCCATTGTATCCCTGTTGGCCAGCCCTTACATTTAGTCCCTGATATCCAGAATCATATGATCCCGTTGCTCTCGAGCATGCAGGAGAAAAAACTGAAACGCTGCCTTTCATTCGCGCGCCCTCTCTCAACGAGCGACTCGTGGCAAGGCTGTTAGGGGGGGCCGAGCTCAAGAATGACAGCTTTCATTTCCGTTAAGCTCGTGGCTTTTCTGTGGCACACTGAGTTCTCCGGTAAGCGGTGCTCGAAGTCATGGCGGTCTTGAGGCCTCCTGAGCCGTTAACGAGAATGCAAGTGATCCTAAAGCCTCCACGTGACGCAGAAAACTGATGGCAAAGCTGAAATACTTAAAGGCTTCAGTGACGCGTCATTAAGGCTCCTAACATATTTACATTGTGACTGGGGGGATATGGGGCCAGAATAATCAGGTCCACAGGAAAGTGACTTTGAACCTTTAGCAGCTTTATGTCATAATTATGAATGGTATAATCAGATCTGCAATTTGAAGCATTCATATTGTAAGCTACATCCTTTAGCTAGGCTGAGGTTTGCCTGCTGTTGAAAACGCATCTGGTCTATTATGTGAGTGTTTTGCCTCTTTAGAACATTAACCTCCACACACTTATCTCACTCACCCCCTTTACATTACATTTACATGTTAGTCATTTAGCAGATGCTCTTATCCAGAGCCACTTACAGCAAGTACAGGACACCCCCCCGAGGCAATTAGGGTGAAGTGCCTCGCCCAAGGACACATGTTGGCATGGCCAGGATTCAAACCTGCAACCTTCTGATTACTAGCCTGATTTCCAGCCACATGACTCCCCTCTTCTTTTCTCAGATTTTTTATGTGTTTTATTTTTTTTTCTTCAAGAATATGTAAGAGTTTAACCTGCAGACAGGGGATGCATTAGGGCATCACTGTGAACCACTTGACACCCTGATATAAAAGGTCTATTACATTCACAAGAAGCTTTCACAGTCATTACTGTTTCACAGTATTGTGACTTTTTCTTTGAATAGAAAATACGATTCTGGAAAAATAGAATTACACTTTTGACCGCTCAAACTTTAACTAATACGTGGATTTATTGTTCAACCAGTAACTTGTGTAAGAATATTTTCTTTGTTTTTAGAACGGTAAAGACGTCACTTGTTTGGATCACAGATTGTTTCTGACACTGCGTACCTTTTTTAATTTTATGTATATTTTATGTTTGTTGCGGAAAAAAGGTACAAAATAACAGCTGTAAAATTGATCCATGACCTTGAAGAGAAAAGAACATAAGTGGAAAGAGCAAAGACAGAGCAGAAGCTTATGTTTCACTCCTCTAAGCCTCTACATACTTTCGTAATGTGTGAAGTGTTGGGTAACCCACCTCTAAAGCTGGTAAGGACACAACAAAGGATGGTAGTGGTTAAGAGGAGGACTGAGTTTGGAGTGGAACTGGGCTCACTGCAATACACACTGGTCAACTCTGAAATAGGCAGTATGGTAACCATGATGGTCAGAGTGATTTAGCACAGTGTTCATAGATGTGTACCATACGTATCACTTTTAAGGCTCTGCAAAAGGTAAAGGTCAATTATAGAGATATCTAATTGATAACGGCATCCTTTATTGGTTCATTAACAATTAACATCTGTAGGAAATAAATATGATCCTAAATATTTCTAAACCTGGCCTTCCTGTTCCTGTTTCTGTTTTTAGTTCCTTTTTTCCAATTTGTCAAAAAAAACCTTGAATCTTGTTCTTTACAAGTGGCTTTTTTGTGTGTGTGTTGTATTACTTCCTACAAGGTTATGGCCTGCGACAAGCACCCAATCCTAAACCCTTCACCACTACACAGCCCTACACCCCTGTTCAGGTGCTCTGGGGCCTGTTCAGGTGCTCTGGGGCCTGTTCAGGTGCTCTATGGCCTGTTCAGGTGTTCTATGGCCTGTTCAGGTGCTCTATGGCCTGTTCAGGTGCTCTATGGCCTGTTCAGGTGCTGTATGGCCTGTTCAGGTGCTCTATGGACTGTTCAGGTGCTCTATGGCCTGTTCAGGTGTTCTATGGCCTGTTCAGGTGCTCTATGGCCTGTTCAGGTGCTCTATGGCCTGTTCAGGTGTTCTATGGCCTGTTCAGGTGCTCTATGGCCTGTTCAGGTGCTGTATGGCCTGTTCAGGTGCTCTATGGCCTGTTCAGGTGCTCTATGGACTGTTCAGGTGTTCTATGGCCTGTTCAGGTGCTGTATGGCCTGTTCAGGTGCTGTATGGCCTGTTCAGGAGCTCTATGGACTGTTCAGGTCTTCTGTTCAGGTGCTCTTTGGTCTCCCATGTTATAAAGTAGCCAATGTTTCCTCCTTCACAGTAATATTAAGAATTTGTTAGTCAATACTTAAGTTGTTGTGCAAAAAACTCAAACCCCCCCTTAAGCTGTCAATTAATGACCGGGGTGAAAGTGAAGGAGAGCTAAGCTACCTCTCAGTGCCTTAACCATCAATATGATGCTTTGTTGGTGAGGGGGTAAAAAAACACACACACACAGAGCATGTGCAGCAGAGGTGAAGGAGCTTTAGTTCACGCCTGCAAGAAGGGTCAAAGTCTGTCAATCCGTGGGTTTATGGAATTATGATGGCTTATAGAATCACCCTCTTACAGCAGTCATTCAGTTTATAATCTCAGCATCTTGATGCAAAAAACCCTTCTCAATGCTCATTCTCTCCTTCGCTCTCTCTTTCTCTCTCTCTCTGTCTCTCTGTCTCTCTCTCTCTCTCTGTCTCTCTGTCCCTCTCTCTCTGTCTCTCTCTCTCTGTCTCTCTCTCTCTGTCTCTCTCTCTCTGTCTCTCTCTCTCTGTCTCTCTCTCTCTGTCTCTCTCTCTCTGTCTCTCTCTCTCTGTCCCTCTCTCACTCTTTCTCTGTCTCTCCATGTCCTCTCTCCCTCTGTCTCCCCCCCCCCCCCCCCCCCCCTCCATGTCCCTTCCTGCCACAATATTCTTATGACAGGTCAGCTGTTGGTGACACAACATGTGCTGGATCATATGTCAGGAGCCTTTGCTGGCTGACTTGTGTCCCCTGTGGCAGCGTGATGTGGATGGCAGAGAAGGGGCCACTTCAGAGCCCCCAGAGAGGGGGGCTCATCCCAGGGGGGGCCGGGCTGCCAGGGAGCAGGGAGGTGGGGGGCACCTCTTAAGGGCAAGAACATCTGACCCCTGGCAGACAGATGGATGTGCCCAGGATCTTACCACCATCAGCTTGAGAAGACACATATTCAAGTTATTTGTATGTGTGTGTGTGTGTGTGTGTGTGTGTCTTTGTGTGCGTACAGGGCAGAATATTTCATATGGTTAGGGAACAGTGATGGGGTGTTGTAGTATGTTACTTTCCTGTCAGGAAATCTTACAGTATAACTACATAAATTGATTAATCAATCAGCAAATTGATTAATCCTAAACCTTACCATGTTTTTATTGTCACTAAGGCCTCTAAATGGGCTTGATAGTGAACGTGTCACTATTACAGTAACATCAAAACAGCAAACATAGTTATTGTCAAGTAGTAAAAAACACAAAACTCACTTTTGAGTGTGAATAAACGTGGAAAAAATGTATTCGACGATGATATTTAATGAAACCAGAGGTAGTCAGTCTGTCTCACCAACAGAAGGGTTATACTGCCCTCTGCTGGCAGAAAGCGCTATCAGCTGTCCTATCTCAGTACCTAATATTGCCGGTAGATGGCAGCAGTTTCAAGGTTTATGTGTGAAATGTGTCTGGTTTAGCTAG
>CM059327.1:14058748-14066248 GCA_030340685.1 Protosalanx chinensis
AGTACAGGGACCTCCAGGACTGTCTGGGGCAGGCAGGCAGGGCAGTACAGGACCTCCAGGACTGTCTGGGGCAGGCAGGCAGGGCAGTACAGGACCCCCAGGACTGTCTGGGGCAGGCAGGCAGGGCAGTACAGGACCCCCAGGACTGTCTGGGGCAGGCAGGCAGGGCAGCACAGGACCTCCAGGACTGTCTGGGGCAGGCAGGGCAGTACAGGACAGGGCCGTCTAGGGCAGGCAGGCAGGGCAGTACAGGACCTCCAGGACTGTCTGGGGGCAGGCAGGCAGGGCAGTACAGGACCTCCAGGACCTGTCTGGGGCAGGCAGGCAGGGCAGTACAGGACCCCAGGACTGTCTGGGGGCAGGCAGGCAGGGCAGTACAGGACCCCCAGGACTGTCTGGGGCAGGCAGGGCTCAGGGCAGCACAGGACCTCCAGTGACTGTCTGGGGCAGGCAGGGCAGTACAGGACAGGGCCGCTAGGGCAGGCAGGCAGGGCAGTACAGGACTCCAGGACTGTCTGGGGCAGGCAGGGCAGTACTGTCACTAAATGCACTTTTATCTATGTTTCCATGACCTCAGCGTGACCTCTGAGGGCTCCTCTTCACACCTGTCTCTCTCCAGTCTGGAGGGCTGGGCTGTAGGACTCCTCTTCTTCTGTGGTTCATCTGCTCAGTCTGGGAGTGATATCTTCTGTTGATAGAAACTCTATCCTAAGTCCTGAGGGTGTGCTGTACTGTATCATATATGAGGTTATGTGTGTGTGTGTGTGTGTGTGTGTGTGTGTGTGTGTATATGCAGTCCAAGAAGATCAAAGTCAGTTGTCACATCAGTTCAGGCTCTTTTACAAGGCTGGGATGTTATAGATCTGGACTGTTTCAGGAACAGTGGTTTGCTATTTAGGTAAAAAAAATGCGTGCATGCGTGCGTGTGTGTGTGCGTGGGTGTGTGTGTGTGTGTGTGTGTGTGTGTGTCATTAGAACTGGATGGTGACACATCTGGTTGTGTTTAGTTCTGGTCTGAGAGGGCAGACTGCTGGAGACTAGAGCAGCTCTGCTCTTCAATTACTACTGTTCCACCAAGGACCTGCAGGCATGGTATTAGAGTGTGTGTGTGTGTGTGTCTGTGTGTGTGTGTGTGTCTGTGTGTGTGTGTCTGTGTGTGTGTGTGTGTCTGTGTGTGTGTGTGTGTCTGTGTGTGTCGGCAATGTAACTCAGTCCTATAGAGAGAGAGGGGAGGGCTTGAGACCAACAAAAAACGTGAAGGAAAAGAATGAGTGAACCTTTTAAAAGAGAGAGAGTGAGTGAGCTGTATGAAAGTAGCAACCAGAGGGAGTGAGAGTGAGACGAAGAGGAGAGAGGAGGAGAGGGGAGAAGGAGGAGGAGAGGAGGAGAGGAGGAAGAGGAGGGAGAGGAGGAGGAGAGGAGGAGGAGGAGAGGGTGGCTCATTCCTGCTTTGATAAGTCATGCTGCGTCTGATGTCTTTGATGTTCACAGAAGCATGAGAGGTGGAGGAGGAGCCATTAAAGGGGCGGAACAGGAGCGGGGGGGGGGGGTCATCTGAGGGCTCTGAGGGTCAGACTGAAACTTTAAGTCCTTGGGACAGATAATCATAACCTGGTGGACTGACTCTGTATGTCTGGTCTGAGGATGAGGAGGAGGAGGAGGAGGAGGAGGAGTTGAGGAGGAGGAGGAGGAGGAGGAGGAGGAGGGAGGAGGAGGAGGGAGGAGGAGGAGGGAGGAGGAGGAGGAGGAGGAGGAGAGGAGGGAGGAGGAGGAAGGGAGGAGGGAGGAGGAGGAGGGAGGAGAGAGGAAAACAAGGCGCTTATTTGAACTCAAGTTACTGTAAACACACATACATACACACACTCAATGTAATATTCACATAACCTTTTGAACGGTTCTAAATCCTGTGTGTGTGTGTGTGTTTCCAGAGTGAGGACTTCCACATCTACACCCAGTACTGCACCAACTACCCCAGGTGAGAAACCCACAGATGCTGCTGCTGTGTGCAGATTAAAAACCAACGATGCTCTTTTTTTTGTTGTCGGTGTGTGTCTGTGTGCGGTTGTGTGCTGTAAAGGTGTTACATTTGCATATTAGTCAAGTTTTTATTCAAATCCTGGATGAATGGAGTTTCTGTTTCAAAGCTCTATTGTCCTGCTGTCTCACATGAGTCTCATGTAGCTTCTCGTGTCCCTCTATTGTGTGTGGAGTGTCAGTTATACCAGGACATCCGTCCTCACAGCCTCCACCAGCCTGCTGTACAGGACTCAAGCTGCCTACTGGCAGCTCTTCTGCCCCCTCAGTCTCACAGTTCACTCCCTCTCTCTTTCTATTCCTAATCTTTCATTCTCTGGTATTAAATACTTTTCTATTTTGCTGACTTTCCCTCTCTCTCTCTTTATCCCCTTTTACTATCATTTTCCCTCCCTCCCTCCCTCCCTCCCTCCCTCCACAGAGTTATACTCCCAGTATGACAGATGGTATGACACCATCACAGTATCAGGCTCAGCACTTTTAATGTTTTATTCCTCATTATCTGAACGCCGCCTCATGATGGGAGATTGTGTGTGTGTGTGTATGTGTGTGTGTGTGGGAGAGAGAGGGAGAAACACCATTTCAATCCAGCCATTATAGCTGGGTTGTGTTTTCACAGCTGTTCATTAAAGCACAAACACTTTCATCTCGTCTTAAGCTCTTTTGTAGAATGATGCCTCAGTGGAACTATAATGGCCAATTAATTTAGTCGTCAATATTGACTCAAATAATAGTTAAGTGTGTGTGTGTGTGTGTGCGCACTCATGGGTGTGTATATGAATAGGCTCTTGTCTGACCCACACCCTCACACAGCTGGTGACCCCCACCAAGGTCACACGCGACACAACACACACACACACACACTGTCTCTGTCTTACAGTAGGATCTGAGGCTGCAGATGTATCTCTTAGGTCAGGTTTCCAACAGAACAATGTGAACCCTGTGTAGAACTGCACTGGAATGTGAACACACACACACACACAGAACACACACACACACAGAACACACACACACGGAACACACACACACACACAGAACACACACACACACACACACACAGAACACACACACACACACAGATCAACACACATACATGAATACAAATGAACACACATGGACATTACTTTAAGCCCATATTCTATAAAGAACACACACACACACAGAAACACACACACACACACACACACACACACAGAACACACACACACACAGAACACACACACACACACACACAGAACACACACACACACACACACACACAGGACACAGACAGAACACACACACACACACACACAGGACACAGACAGAGCACACACACACACACACAGGACACAGACAGAACACACACACACACAGGACACAGACAGAGCACACACACACACACAGAACACACACACACACACAGAACACACACACACACAGAACACACACACACACACCCAGGACACAGACAGAACACACACACACACACACACACAGGACACAGACAGAGCACACATCACCCTGTAAGACAGCCTTCATGTTCTATATTGCCTCATCCTCCCAACAGTCAGCATCCACTGTGAGTCATGAGCTGGCACTGTGTGTGTGTGTGTGTGTTCTGTGGGTGTGGGTGTGTGTGTGTGTGTGTGAACACACTGTGTCCTTTTCATGTTTCTTATTGTCTTCTCTCAGATTTGATTTGTTTGTGTTCATGGTTGCCAAAGATGGTTAGTTGGTACTTTTCCTCAGGATTAATTGCTCTCTCCTCTCTATCATCCAACTCATCCCTCCTCTCCCTCTCTTCCCTCTCCTCCTCCCTCTCCTCCTCCTCCCTCTCCTCCTCCTCCCTCTCCTCCTCCTCTCCAGGTCGGTAGCTGTATTGACAGACTGTATGAGGAACAAGGCGTTGGCCAAGTTTTTTCGGGAGCGTCAGGAATCTCTGAGACACTCCCTGGCCTCTGGGCTCCTACCTGCTGAAACCAGTGCAGAGGATCCTCAAGTACCATCTTCTGCTGCATGTACGTCTCTCTCACACACACCACACACACAGCCACGTACATCACACACACACACACCAGCACACACACACAGCCACGTACATCACACACACACACACCAGCACACACACACACACCGCCACGTACATCACACACACACAGCCACGTACGTCTCACACACCAGCACACACACACAGCCACGTACATCTCACACACTGCGCACACACACAGCCACATACATCACACACACCAGCACACACACACACACACAGCCACGTACATCACACACACACAGCCACGTACATCACACGCACACACAGCCACGTACGTCACACACATTCATTTTCTAAGTACATAAATACACACAAATATAGCACACAACACACATTTCCATACTACAAGTATGGAGACGATCTGTTATCTGGTGAAATGGTTCCTGTTTGAATCCTCCATGTTCTCTGCTGTAGCTGTGTGAGCAGCACGACCCTGTCACACCTGTGTCATGGACCATATGGCCCTCCAGGCTGGCTGTGTGTGTGTGTGTGTGTAAGGGAAGTGGAGTTTGTGTGTGTGAAGTGGAGTTTGTGTGGTGTGTGTGTGTGTGTAAGGGAAGTGGAGTTTGTGTGTGTGAAGTGGAGTTTGTGTGTGTGGTGTGTGTGTGTAAGGGAAGTGGAGTTTGTGTGTGTGTGTGTGTGTAAGGGTGTGTGTGTGTGTGTGTAAGGAAGTGGAGTTTGTGTGTGTGTGTGTGTGTAAGGGAAGTGGAGTTTGTGTGTGTGTGTGTGTGTAAGGGAAGTGGAGTTTGTGTGTGTGAAGTGGAGTTTGTGTGTGTGTGTGTGTGTGTAAGGGAAGTGGAGTTTGTGTGTGTGAAGTGGAGTTTGTGTGTGTGTGTGTGTGTGTAAGGGAAGTGGAGTTTGTGTGTGTGTGTGTGTGTGTAAGGGAAGTGGAGTTTGTGTGTGTGTGTGTGTGTAAGGGAAGTGGAGTTTGTGTGTGTGTGTGTGTGAAGTGGAGTTTGTGTGTGTGTAAGGGAAGTGGAGTTTGGCTTGTGCATGTCCTAATGGGTCAAGCATATGGCCACTGTGTGTGTGTGTGTGTGTGTGTGTGTGTTTGCTTGCATATGTGTGTGTGTGCGTGCGTGCGAGCCTCTGACCCCAGTATGTGTTTCCTGTGCTGAGCAGGAGATCTCGAGTCACATGGAGAAGGAAGCAGAGAGATACACTGTGGTGCTGGAGGCCATCGACACCATGCAGAGAGTAGCCTGGCACATCAACGACATGAAGAGGAAGCATGAGCACGCTGTCAGACTGCAGGTACACACACACACAGTGTCATACACACACACACTGTCATACACTGTGTGTTCAGGCAGGTCAGGAGTGTTCAGGTGTGTTTAGGCAGGTCAGGTGTGTCTCAGGAGTGTTCAGGTGTGTTCAGGCAGGTCAGGTGTGTTCAGGCAGGTCAGGTGTGTTCAGGCAGGTCAGGTGTGTTTAGGCAGGTCAGGTGTGTTCAGGTGTGTTAAGGCAGGTCAGGTGTGTCTCAGGAGTGTTCAGGTGTGTTCAGGTGTGTTCAGTGTGTTCAGGTGTGTTCAGGTGTGTTCAGGCTCTTACAGCTGCTTTATCACAGCCCTGCCCAGTCTGGGTCCTCTTACGCAACATGCTGTTTCTCTCTAACTAATGATGACATTACATAACGAGAGCAGATAAAAGAGAAACTGCTGCTGTGGTGTGCTGGCAGGTCAGGTGATAACAGGAATGTGTAAGACTTCCTCAGGATGAGAGGAGGAGAAGATCAGAGGAGGAGAGGATGAGGGGGGATGAGGGGGGGAGAGGATGAGGGGGGGAGAGGATGAGGGGGGATGAGGGGGGAGAGGATGAGGGGGGATGAGGGGGGGAGAGGATGAGGGGGGATGAGGGGGGAGAGGATGAGGGGGGGAGAGGATGAGGGGGGATGAGGGGGGGATGAGGGGGGGAGAGGATGAGGGGGGGAGAGGATGAGGGGAGGATGAGGGGGGGGATGAGGGGGGGATGAGGGGGGATGAGCTCTTCTCTATCCATCACCGTTGGTCATCACACATGACCTTTCCCATCTCTAATGTTGTTGTTGTTGATCCTCGTTACACCTCTCTTCATCTCTCCTTTCCCTTCGCCTCTTCATCTCCTCTCCCTCCTCCATCTTTCCCTCCACCCCCCCCCCCCCCCCCCCCCCCCCCGCACCCCTCCACTCTCTCTCTCCCCAGGAAATCCAAAGTCTGCTAACCAACTGGAAGGGGCCTGATCTGATTGGCTACGGTGAGCTGGTTCTAGAGGGAACCATTCCGCTTGCAGAGAGCCAAGAATGAGCGCACGCTCTTCCTGTTCGACAAGCTGCTGCTGGTTACTAAGAAGAGGGAAGAGAGCTACTCCTACAAGGCCCACATCCTGGTGAGACACCTGACCACTACCCACTGTTCAGTCACATGATCAACCTCCTGGTGAGGACACCTGACCACACCCACTGTTCAGTCACATGATCAACCTCCTGGTGAGACACCTGACCACACCCACTGTTCAGTCACATGATCAACCTCCTGGTGAGACACCTGACCACACCCACTGTTCAGTCACATGATCAACCTCCTGGTGAGACACCTGACCACACCCACTGTTCAGTCACATGATCAACAGTGACAGTCACATGATCCAGTGGAGGGTCATCGAGATTGAAGATCATTGAGATTGAGGAAGAGATGTGGGGTAGTTACACACCTGACAAGAGGTCTTACCTGTGTGTGTGTGTGTGTGTGTGTGTGTGTGTGTGTGTGCGTTTGTTGCAGTGCTGTAACCTGATGTTAGTGGAGGTCATCCCTAAAGAACCCATGAGCTTCAGTGTGTTCCACTACAAGAACCCTAAACTCCAACACACAGTCCAGGTAAAGAACTCTTTCATCCCTACGAGACAACACAAGCCAAACAGAGGCTTGGATGAATCTCATGTGAGGCCTAGATAGTAGCTGGTGTAGAAGTTCCCATGACCTCTGACCTACCTGTCTCCATGCCTCTGTGTCACACCAGTGCAGTCTGGCTTCTTGAGTGCTCAGACATGTTCTGATGCCCGAGGCCTGAAAACAGGAATAGATTGTTTTTCTTTAAGTGTTTATGGGAATGAACTTCAAAGTTACAGGCTTAAAGGTGTTACGCAAGTTAGCCAACGGAGAGGTAGAGAGTCATATCTTCAGGCGTTTTGGGTTTGTTGTAATTTTCTGCTACGCCTTCTTGTTAAAGCCTCCAGTCTAATGTTTTTACTCTGTGGCATGTGCTGTTCCCATGTTGTGGTTACCCCCCTCCCTTCCCCCCCCCTCCCTTCCTCCCCCTCCCTCCCTCCCTTCACCAGGCTAAGTCTCAACAGGACAAGCGTACCTGGATTCTACACCTGAAAAGACTCATACTTGAAAACCACCCGGCCAAAATCCCAGCTAAGGTTAGGAGATCTTCTCCTCTCTCATCTAGGGACA
>CM059327.1:14068748-14113748 GCA_030340685.1 Protosalanx chinensis
TGGGGACAGGCTTCTACGCAGGTCCAGCAGCGTGGGGGAGAAGGGCTTGGAGGTCCCCCAGAGACCAGACGATGACCCCAGACCTCACGGTGAGAACGACCTGGAAGTGATCCATTCTGAGTCCTCCAGTAACGAGATCTCGGGGTCCTCGTCGGCGGAGCAGCTGACCATCGACGACATAGAGAACGTCTACGACAACATCAGTTATGATGATCTGAAGAGCATGGGGCTGATCCGAAGGGATCAGGAGAGTAGAAAGTCCATGAAACAGACTCCCAGAGACCCACGGAGCCCCCAAGGCTCCAACACGGAGGCCAAAAGCTCCAGGGAGACTGTAGCTGTAGCGGACATATACACAGACAGCAGTTGCTCATCTGCCCAGGAGGTGTCGCCCTTGGAGACAAGCGAGCTGAAGATCGTGGAGGAAGAGAACATCTATGACACCCTCTTTTTCCGAGAGCCTCCTCCGCCCGTGGAGAAGAAGAAAAAGAAAGGAGAGGAGAGTGGAGGCAGGCAGGAACCAGAGAGAGACAGTTTACTGGCGTCAGAGCCTGACCTAACTGGCGGTGACAGCTTTAGTGGGTTTGTGTCCGAGGAGAGTCTCCATTTTGGGGATGACGAGGTGATGGACGCTGCCCACGGGGCTCTCAGGACTTCTGAACCAGAATACTGTTCTTCGTCTGCTTCGGAGACGTTCTCCCAGCGTTCTCACGCCGGCGACAGGATGTCTGAGCAGGTGGACGAGATCTGGAACGATCTTGAGAACTACATCAAGGTCAACGAGAAGAAAGCGGACCGTCTCCCTGCTGCTTTCCCTGTGAGCGCTGCCGAGTCCCCTGAGAAGGGTTCCTCGTTCAAGAACAGCCCAAAGAAGGCAACCAGCCCCCCGACACGCAGCCCCCCCACCAAGAGCCCCCCGGGACACCACCTCAAACCTGCCCCCCAACAACCCACCACCCCAAATCCTCAACCCTTCACCATCCCCATCCTCAACATCCCTGAGCTTCTCAGAGAGACCACGTTCGAGGATGAGGATACTTCCTCCCGTCCCCCATCGCTCTCCCTGCCCGTCACCCCCGAGCCCCTCCCCGGCACAGTCAAAAGCATCCGTAACAAATTGGCCCGCCTCAGCAGCGGCAGCTTCCGTCTGGAGGATGATGAGCTGGGGGAGTTGCCCCAAAGAGAACCCCTTCAGCGGGATCGGCACCTCCAGCAGCCCCCTCTCAGGGATCTCCACAGCCTATTCCCCGGGGAGCTGGCTGGTCTGGCCTCCCCTCTCGCCTCTTCTTCTCTACTCCTGGGGGAGTCTGTGGAATTCCCCATGGAGCTGATGGACAAGACCAAGAACCGGGTGTTCCTGATGGCACGCCAGTACAGCCAGAAGATCAAGAGGGCCAATCAGCTTCTCAGGATGAGGAGCATGGACCCTGGTGAGGCCTGTGGGAGACCCCGCGCAGAGAAGAAGCACAAGGACCTTGCCGACATCTTGGAGGAGAAAAAACAAGGGGGTGCAGCCATAGGTAATATAAATAGGAAGACACGACACCCTAAAATACATAGACACTCATAAAATACTGACACTTATATTTCAGCAATGTTGATTTCATCCATGTCTTCTTTCTTTTCCTCTCTTTTTTTTTCTCCATCTCTTGCTCTCTCTCTCTCGCTATCTCTCTTCCTCTCATTTCTCTGGTTCTAGGTACCAGGCTAGCAGAGTACTCCCAGCTGTATGACCAAGTGATGTTTAGAGACCCTCCGACTTCACCCACTCCCCGCCACGCCCACCCAGGTCTCTCCTCCTCCCCTTCCATGCCTGAAAGCTCCTTCCTGGGGGACGACTGGCTCCAGACCACCTACAGCAACGGGGAGCTGGCTAGCTTCATATCAGACTGGCCTAGTCAGAGTGGGGGAGCACGAGCCTCCACCCCCCAGCGTAAGATCACCCCAGGTACCCGCTCTGTACCTGCCCTCAAGACCCTCCCTCCTCCGCCCACCTCCCCGCCCACCCATCGATGGAGCACCTGTGTGTCAGCCCCCAGTGAGAAGGAGGAGCACATATACAGTTCCATCAAGAGGAACACTTCCTTTAACTCCCCTTCTTCCTCTCCTTCCTCCTCCTCCTCGACGGCCCCTAAGACGTCTCCTTACAATCGCTGCCAGTCAGTCAGCTCACTGGGAGACCAGCAGGTGCAAAAGGAAAACAACCAGAATCAGAACCAGAACCACATAGTGTTCAACAGGAATGGGGCTGTGGGGGAGCGACTCAGGATCCCCAGTCTGGGTCAGACAGGGCGGCAACACAGCCTACCGGAGCGGTCCAGTTGTGGTCAGTCAGAGTTGACCCTTCAGGATGGTCAACAAGTGGTGGTCCTCAACCGGAACTCTGCACTGGGCATGCTCCAAGCCACCCAGAACTACTTGGCCAACTTCAAAGACGACGGCGGCGGCGACGACGATGACGACGACTACGTGGAGATTCGCTCGGAGGACGAGACGGAACGGAGCGCGACGACGGCGACGCCGCAGAAGAACGGAGGATCTTTAGTGGTTCTCTCGGATCGGAACCCCGTGCCTGGTGTCCAGTGCCAGAGTCAGAGCCTCCCCAGCACCCCGGCCAGGTCCTGCCACACCCTGAGCCCTCTGGACCGGGAGCGGCTGCAGCAGTACCTGTGGGCTGAACCCCAGAACCAGAACCAGACCAGCATTGTTCAGTCGCTGAGAGAGAAGCTTCAGTGTCTCAGTTCCAGTAGCTTTGCTTGAGTCACCGTAAAACAACCAAATCTAAACAGAACTCGATCACACGCTTTAGCAACATGGCAACATGGCAAATGCACTGCATGGGCTTATCATGTGACACTGGATCTCCTGCTTAGCCTGAATTTATCATGGCAACAAATAATATACAAGTGTTAGAACCCAGGGAATATTCACACTTCTCCTTGATCTCATTTTATCAACACCCAGGTATTTACCAGACACACTCTGTACATTTTCCACGCACATATGGTTGATATCACAAAGCAGATATGTCTGGATGATCAACTTACATTTCTGTACATTCGATACTGCTGCTTTGCCAAAGTGTCACACAGCAGCCAAAATGAAAAAAGATCCATCCACACCATAATGTTACTGCTCTTCTGTCGTAACCATGGTAATGCAGGACTAGGAATGAAGACAGGAAGCTGGTTGTCACATGACACCTCAAAGTGCTCTTCCATGTCGATATATGTTTTTTTTGTCCATTATAATAACAACAACTGCAGAAGTGGAGAGGATGCTGATCCACAGGTATTCATATACAGATCAGTGTGTGAAGTGGGTGGGAGGGATTAAAGGGATCAAAGCAGATTGTTGTCTTCGACAGAGGACAGTTGGGCCCATTGAGAGAGTACAGTGCCATCAGCTTGTCCTAATTAACCATCAATAAATAGATCTAAGACTCCTGCAAACGAGAAAATGACTCTTGATGTTGGGGGCGGTTTGTTGCTAAAGATATTCACAGGCATATTTTTAGAATGTATGTTTTTAGAATTACAACCTGGAATTGAGATGGTTCTTTTAGAATATTTTGACTGTTGCTGAGCTTAACCCCTGTGTCAGTAAGATGATGCTCATAGTTTCAGCTGCAATATTTTAACTTGGCAAACTTTAGGTCTGTTGATGACAGTGTGTGCAGTTTAAGACTATAGCTCAATCGGCTATGCTCAATTCATCAGCAGTTATATCAATAAAAGAGGATGACTTTGTTACTTTCTGAACTGCAGAATTCATTGGGTTCGATATAATATATGTACATGTGGCGAGTCAGACATACACTGTACAATAAGCCTTTAATTTATCTTCCTACGCAACCACCTTAGTCATCAGTAGGGTAACATGATTGAAACAATGTTGTTCCTCTAAATGCAGATAAACAGTAGATTTATATTTCAGGCGTTCACTATGAATCAGTAGATTTTGTTCTCTATTCTTTTTCAATCTGATCGTGAGTCTAAATATGTGGATCAATCGGTCCATGATTATTAGATTGCATTACATATATGGAAGATCTTAAGAGACAGAAAATGTTTAATTTTAGCTAATTTTAGCTTGGTTTTAAACAGGGACCATGAAGACAAGCTTTAGGGTGAGAGCTTTCTACAATGTCACAGTACTGTATTTGGTGTAAATTCTTTCTTCAAATTCACAATCTGTCAGGTAAAGTTTGTTTTTTAACTTGTTTACTTAATGAGGTGTTTATGTAGCATCACTCACTACTACAGACGCCACACACTCCTTCTCTGTCTGAAAGAGCAGTTAAAACACACACACAGTAACACACACACACACACACACATACACTACATCAGTTTTTTTTGTTTTTTTTTGTTGTTGAATGCTTATGGCATTTATTTTGTCTTATTTATTTATTTCTGAATAAACATGTTACTTAACCCCCACCCCCCCTCCCCCTCCATCACTGATATATGAAAGGCCACCACCAGTTTGTAAATTAAAGTTAAAATGTATTTATTTTAAAAGTTAGATTTTTTTTGGGACACTAAATTTGGTTTGTATGTTTACTGTGAATTTTCCAGAAAATTTTCTTGCATCTTATCTTGTGCACTGTTTAATCAGGTTATCTGAATGCAAATTCATTCATTCACGAAAAGTTGGAATGCACAATATCATGGCCTTCTATTCATATTAAGGTAGAAAAAGCACCCCAAACAACTTAAGAATATGAAGTATGTTTCATGTGTTTCTATAACTTTTTTTGTGTGTTTTATGTCTTTTGTTTCACTGGTGGGGATTGCCAACCTTCATTGAATTTGACTCTTGCACTTTTTTATTTTACATTTGACTTGTAAACACTTTGTAAAGATGTACATTTTAGGAAAGTTATTCTTGTACGCAATAGGTTTGCTTATAATGCTTTTATGTTTAAGTTAAGTGTACTGTAAATTTTTTTAACTGCCTAGTTGTCATTGCTCAAGAAAACAAATGTATTGGAGACAATAAATAAATAAATACACAATTTAAAATAAACCTTGTGTCTATGATTCTAATGTATTCTGATAGTCACATGACCCTGACGATTTTGTCCCAAAAAGAAGCACAAAAACAGGATACTAGTTCCTCTGTTCTCTCTTCTGTGCGCGTTTAACAAAATCCTGATGTTTTCTACTTGTTTTATTTTACATTTACATGTATTCATTTGGTAGCTTCAATGTCGAGTTGTCAATATAAAAACCCACGTGTTTATATTAGTCACATTAAACTAACCTAACCAACGGAACATATAGGATAGAAACATAGAAACACTCATGTTTTAACAGCAGGGGGCGCTCAACAAATAACTTAAGACCCACCAGAAAAGGGCAGGTACTGTTACTAGTCGAATATAATCAGACGAAGACAAGCAACACGAACGGCAAATATTTTCAACAATCTATAATTATTCATAAATTATTCTAATAACATACTAAAACCAGTTTTCATTAAAGGGATATATAAAAAGAATTACACCGGCGTTCGCGAACATTCTGTCAAACGCGTCATCAACCCCAGACCTCTTACGTCACACCGTTACCCTTAGTGCATTTCACAGCTTCCTTTCTTCCCCCTTCTCGTCTCAAGATGTCGTTACTGGACGGTCCCTTAAACGTGCTCGGACAGAGAACCAGCGGCGAGACCATCCGGACTCAGAATGGTGACTGTTTATCTGGGTTATTATCGTTCATGTTTAGAGTTTAGAGTCTGACTTGGTCAAACTTTATCAACAGGAGAGCTTGTTAGACATAGCTGCGTAGCACGTGCAGATTTAGCAATGCTAAGCTATTGATGCTAACCTGATGATGCTAAGCTATTGATGCTAAGATACTCTCCAGTCAGGTCCAGGTCTACAGACTGTCAGACAGACCGTCAGGATGCATCATCTCTCTGCTCTGTGACTCGATGCAGACCGGTAGATGAGTGCAGATAACCAGCAGCTAACATGTTAGATAGTAGCTAAGCTAGTTAACCAAACAGCTCTAGTTCAGGTTTGCACAGTCACGTTATGTATCCACTTAGCTTCAGCTAATGCTAATAGCGGTGGGCTCTTATTCTTAAACCCTAAATCCAGAGTTTGATTCCAGTTCAGATGCTCTGATGTCTGTTACTCTGATGGTTCCTGTTATAGTACCGTTCATGCACTTCTCCTTGAATGAACGGCTATGCTAACGGGGTAGAGAGAACACTGTTAAAACAAGGTGTGGCGGATCTGCACTGCCTCTCCAAGTTACGACAGGACAGCTTTTCTATACATGTTTAAACTCTTCATTCCTTGTTTCAAACAGTATTGTTCACTTGTAATTAATTAATATGGCCTGTTAGTCAAGCGATGAGCCGTTTAACATGTGATTTAAGTGTCTTTGTCCATTCCCTTGGTAACAGTAATGGCCGCATCATCCATCGCCAACATCGTAAAGAGCTCCCTGGGTCCAGTGGGTCTTGATAAGATGTTGGTGGACGAAATTGGGGTCAGTATTTCCTGCTGCTCAGCAGTTCTACATGCGTGAGTTTGGTCATAAACACCAGATCAAAACCATTTAACATCATGATAATGTTTTATCTTAAAGGATGTGACCATCACCAACGATGGGGCGACCATTCTGAAGCTTCTGGAAGTGGAGCACCCAGCAGCCAAGGTGCTGTGTGAGCTGGCTGAGCTGCAGGACAAAGAGGTTGGAGATGGAACCACCTCAGTGGTGAGTAGAGCACAGAGCTGCTCCCCAGGACCACTGCTCCCCTACCCTGGGTCCTGCATGTTCTAGATCAGGGGTCTCCAATCCTGGTCCTCGAGGGCCACTGTCCTGAAGGTTTTAGATGTTTCCCTGCTCCAACACACCTGATTCAAATGAATGAGTCACTATGAAGCTCAGCAGAAGCCTGATAATGACAATTCATTGGAATCAGGTGTGCTGGAAGTGGGAAACATGCAGGACAGTGGAGCACTGAGGACCAGGATTGGTGACCCCTGTTCTAGATGTTTCCCTGCTCCAACACACCTGATTCTAATGAATGAGTCGTTATCCAGCTGTGCAGAAGTCTTGCTAATGACCCATTCACTTGAATAAGGTGCCTAACATAATGAATACTGTCTGAATGGTGGATCCACCTCCTGTTATAGTACCAGCCATCTGCCTCCTCCAGGATGGTTGGCTATGCTAACAGGATAGAGAGACTGGCCTTGGTGTCTGAAGGGGTCGATGCAGCCTCTCTTCTGCTGCCTCTATTTGAAACTATGGCACAAGTTTGAACCACTACTAGATCGACATCCTTGTTCCTTAACGATGGACCTAGTCAGTCTGCTCAGCTGTGTGTGTGTGTGTGTGTGTCTGCAGGTGATCATCGCAGCAGAGCTCCTGAAGAGTGCTGATGAGCTGGTGAAGCAGAAGATCCACCCCACATCAGTGATCAGTGGATACAGGCTGGCCTGCAAGTAAGAACCCCCACACACACACACACACACACAAACACACACACATCCCCACTGTCACACACCAGAAACACTGATGTCACTGGAGCTAGTGACACAGCTGTACTCGTGTATTTGACAGTATTTAAAATGTAATCTTTTGTGGAAAATATCTCATTATATTTACTACTTTCATTCACACAAGTTGACTAGTGAGGTGTGCTCAGTTATCCTTGTGAGGATGTGTAACTTCAGTGACCCTCCTGTGTCTGTGTCCACAGAGAGGCTGTGCGCTACATCAATGAGAACCTCACCATTGGGACAGACGACCTGGGGAGGGAGTGTCTGGTTAACGCAGCCAAGACCTCCATGTCCTCCAAGATCATCGGAGTGTATCCTAACTTCCCAGACCACACCGTCCATGATGGTCACTCTGAATGCTGTCACATCATTGGATACTGGGAGTCATGTGGTGCAGTCAGTTAGGGCATTGGGCTAGTAATCAGAATGTTGCCGGTTCGATTACTGGGGGGGGGGGGGGGCGGGATGTCCCTGTACTTGCTGTACGTCTCTCTGGATAAGAGCGTCTGATAAATGAGTTCATGTAATGAGAGAGAGAGAGACCATCCAGATTCAGTTCCTCCTGCTCTGATATCACCCAGTAAAGACAGACGCCTCCTTGACCCCTGACCTTACAGTGATGCTGACTTCTTCGCCAACATGGTTGTGGACGCCGCCCTGGCGGTGAAGTTTGTGGATGGGAAGGGCGTGGCTCGTTACCCCATCAACTCTGTGAACGTGCTGAAGGCTCATGGACGCAGTCAGAAGGAAAGCTTCCTGGTCAACGGTTATGCTGTCAACTGCACAGTGGGATCACAAGGTACGACCGGTGTCTCCTTCCTGTCAGCATGTTGTCTTGTGTGGATGAGCTTCTTGGAACCGTCCTGGGTTTGGGCTCTGTTGCGTCACCAGTTCCCATTTACTGTTGTGCTGGTTCTTATGGCATATGCAGTGATATGCATGGGAGACGGTAGACCTGGCAGAGAGGGAGGCTGCTGCAGTGCTGCTCTGATCAACTGCAGCTCTCCTTCTCTGGCCAGACATGCTGCATGCAAATACAAATGCACTTCCTCTATGGGTCAGTCACCCATGTGATGGTGCACCATGGTTGTGTGTGTGTTTGTGCTGGGGGGGTTTGGTGTGTGTCTGTTCCTCAGGTAAGGTGTTCACTACACCATGTTGTTAATCTGGCCTCGTTCAAAGGGAGTGTTTGTGTTGTGGGTGTGGTTCCACTGCCCTGGTGCGGTTCCACTCACCTGGTGCGGTTCCACTCACCTGGTGCGGTTCCACTCACCTGGTGCGGTTCCACTCACCTGGTGTGGTTCCACTGTCCTGGTGCGGTTCCACTCACCTGGTGCGGTTCCACTGTCCTGGTGTGGTTCCACTCACCTAGTGTGGTTCCACTGCCCTGGTGTGGTTCCACTGCCCTGGTGTGGTTCCACTGCCCTGGTGTGGTTCCACTGTCCTGGTGTGGTTCCACTCACCTGGTGTGGTTCCATTGTCCTGGTGTGGTTCCACTCACCTGGTGTTTCTGTGTTCCAGGTATGGTGAAGCGAGTGACCAACGCCAAGGTGGCCTGTCTGGACTTCAGCCTCCAGAAGACTAAGATGAAGATGGGTGTCCAGGTCGTCATCAACGACCCTGAGAAGCTGGACCAGATCAGACAGAGGTACACACTCTCACTGCACCAGCTCACTGCATCACCTCTCACTGCAGCTCACTGCACCAGCTCACTGCATCACCTCTCACTGCAGCTCACTGCATCACCTCTCACTGCAGCTCACTGCATCACCTCTCACTGCAGCTCCTCTCACTGCAGCTCCTCTCACTGCAGCTCCTCTTACTGCAGCTCCTCTCACTGCAGCTCCTCTCACTGTAGCTCCTCTCACTGCAGCTCCTCTCACTGCATCTCCTCTCACTGCAGCTCCTCTCACTGCAGCTCCTCTCACTGCAGCTCCTCTCACTGCATCACCTCTCACTGCATCACCTCACTGCAGCTCCTCTCACTGCAGCTCCTCTCACCGCAGCTCCTCTCACTGCAGCTCCTCTCACTGCATCACCTCACTGCAGCTCCTCTCACTGCAGCTCCTCTCACCGCAGCTCCTCTCACTGCAGCTCCTCTCACCGCAGCTCCTCTCACTGCATCACCTCACTGCAGCTCCTCTCACTGCAGCTCCTCTCACCGCAGCTCCTCTCACTGCAGCTCCTCTCACTGCAGCTCCTCTCACCGCAGCTCCTCTCACTGCAGCTCCTCTCACTGCAGCTCCTCTCACTGCAGCACCTCTTACTGCATCACCTCACTGCAGCTCCTCTCACTGCATCTTTTTTTTCATGTCAGTGCTCCCATTTCCATTTGCTGTGACACCTTTACTGTGGTGTCCTCAGTGATACGCGTGGGGGAAAGCAGGCGTGGGGGAAAGCAGACGGCTCACAGTCAAGGCTGCTGTTCATCTCTGAGCTGCACACAGTCACTGTGGGTTGTACAAGCTGTCCACTGTCTCTGTCCACTGTCTCTGTCTCTGCACACTGTCTCTGTCCACTGTCTCTGCACACTGTCTCTGTCCACTGTCTCTGTCTCTGTCTCTGCACACTGTCTCTGTCCACTGTCTCTGCACACTGTCTCTGTCCACTGTCTCTGTCCACTGTCTCTGCACACTGTCTCTGTCCACTGTCTCTGCACACTGTCTCTGTCCACTGTCTCTGTCTCTGCACACTGTCTCTGTCCACTGTCTCTGCACACTGTCTCTGCACACTCTCTGTCCACTGTCTCTGCACACTGTCTCTGCACACTGTCTCTGTCCACTGTCTCTGTCCACTGTCTCTGTCTCTGCACACTGTCTCTGCACACTGTCTCTGCACACTGTCACTGCACACTGTCTCTGTCCACTGTCTCTGCACACTGTCTCTGCACACTCTCTGTCCACTGTCTCTGTCCACTGTCTCTGCACACTGTCTCTGTCTCTGCACACTGTCTCTGTGGGTTGTACAAGCTGTCCACTGTCTCTGTCCACTGTCTCTGTCTCTGCACACTGTCACTGTGGGCTGTACAAGCAGTCTCTGTCCACTGTCACTGTGGGCTGTACAAGCTGTCTCTGTCCACTGTCACTGTGGGCTGTACAAGCTGTCTCTGTCCACTGTCACTGTGGGCTGTACAAGCTGTCCTGTCACTGTGGGCTGTACAAGCTGTTCCTGTCCACTGGCACTGTCCTCTGATCATCCTCTCCTCCTCTGCAGAGAATCTGACATCACCAAGGAGAGGATCCAGAAGATTCTGGCGTCCGGCGCCAACGTCATCCTCACCACCGGAGGCATCGACGACATGTGCCTCAAGTACTTTGTGGATGTGGGCGCCATGGCGGTCAGACGGGTGCTGAAGAGGGACCTCAAACGCATCGCCAAGGCAACCGGAGGTAGGAATCTTTTTTCCTTATGATCAGTGACTGATGCTCTTGTTAAAGCTCTCTCTTGGAAGTTGCATGTAAATGCATCATCATCATCAGTAACATCCCTGCTGTCTCTCCCCAGCTACTCTGTGTCCATCCCTGTCTAACCTGGAGGGGGAGGAGACTTTTGAAGCCACCATGCTGGGCCAGGCTGAGGAGGTTGTGCAGGAGCGCCTCTGTGACGACGAGCTCATCCTCATCAAGAAGTACGGCCCTCCACCCAGGAGGAAGCTCACCTGCTAACACTGTTCTGCATGAGCACAAGTGGAACAAGGGCTGGGTTTCATTCTCTCTCTCCATCTCTCCCACCCTCTCTCTCCTCCCCCCTCTCTCTCTCTCCCACCCTCTCTCTCCTCCCCCCTCTCTCTCCCACCCTCTCTCTCCCAGTACTAAAGCCAACACGTCCGCCTCCATCATCCTGCGTGGGGCCAACGACTTCATGTGTGATGAGATGGAACGCTCCCTGCATGATGCCCTGTGTGTGGTGAAGAGGGTGCTGGAGTCCAAGTCTGTGGTGCCAGGAGGGGGTGCTGTGGAGGCAGCGCTGTCCATCTACCTGGAGAACTATGCCACCAGCATGGTGTGTGGAGGGGGGGGGGGGGGGGGGGGGGGGGGGGTGTTAAACCACTCCACTCTTTCATGTCAGTCCAAGATCTATCTCGTTGTTATGATCAGTGACTGATGCTCTTCTGTAAAGCTCTGTTGGAACAGCTCATCAGAAGCAGATGTGTGTGGTGTTGAATGTGTCCTATTCTGTCCTGGTCTCTGCAGGGTTCTCGTGAGCAGCTGGCCATAGCAGAGTTCGCCCGCTCTCTGCTCATCATCCCCAAGACCCTGGCGGTGAACGCTGCCCAGGACTCCACTGACCTGGTGGCCAAGCTCCGAGCCTTCCACAACGAGGCCCAGGTCAACCCTGAGCGCAAGAACCTCAAGTGGTGAGTAGACCAGCGATACCGTCTGTTTAGAACCTGTCTGAACTGTGAGAAACATGTGAAGTGTTTTGCTGTGGTTGTCTGGTATTTACCTGTGAATCCTCCCCTCTCCAGGATCGGTCTGGACCTGGTGAATGGGAAACCCAGAGATAACAAACTGGCTGGCGTGTACGAGCCCACCATGGTGAAGACCAAGAGCCTCAAGTTCGCCACAGAGGCCGCCATCACCATCCTGCGTATCGATGACCTCATCAAGCTGTTCCCGGACCAGAAGGAGGGCGGTCCGTCCTATCAGGACGCCGTAGCGTCCGGATCTCTAGAGGGGTAGAGACCCTGCAGATCCAGGGAGCACCACTAGAGGCCCTCCAGGGCCCCGCCCCTGCTCCCTCCTGATTGGCTTCCTGTAACGTCTGTATTTATACATGCGAGCTCTTCTGTTGTAGTTGGCCGTGCACTTTGCCTGTTTGTCCACTCACTCCTTCAGTAGGACAGCCTGTTACTGTAGCAACCGTAACTGTGTTTTTTTGTTTGTTTATTTTCTCCCTGGACACATTAATAAATCTGATGGTTGTAGATTATTGTAGTCTTGTTAACTAATTTAATGGAAAACTTGGAATATACACGTATGTACAAAGAACTGAAGTCCCAGTAGATTTATTAAGTTACACCATTGATAAGTACATGAGTAAATATTTAGACATTTTAAGATGATAGTTTTCAATCTACATTCATTGATCTATATGCAGGTAAACTATAGGAAGCATTGAGGTGGCTAATATAGCTTTTTTATGGCACTTTAGTACTTGTAGTGAGACTACAGTTCATAGCAGGGGTTACATGTCTTGGATACAACCCTACAGAGTCCCTTTGAAGGTACATGCCAACATCTACACTGTACCTGCACTGCTGATGTCTTCTACTCTGTCCCTAATGTAGCATCCCCATTTCTAGCATGTAAGTTAAATGTAGTTAAGATAACTAGCCTCCTCCACCTAGTCTCTGGGTTAAAGTTAGAGAGCTCTACTGAGCAGACATAGAGGACAGGAATGTTTGAAAGCTGGTTTCAATTATATTACATCTCCTTAAGAGAGGCAGGGTTAACTACAGTAGTTTTGGCACAGACAATATAGACGATCAAATGGTTGAATTGGTTGCTAAGTCAGAGGACAGTAGATATATCTGTGGGAGCCTAAGGTCATGTTACCTCCCAGGCATGAGTGACACTCTTTAGTTAGGTTCACTAGAGAACTATCTCCATAGGAAGGTTTAACATCCTGACTTCATAGTGCAAATCAAGGTCTCATCACAACATTTCGACAGCAATTTTGATTCAAGTAGTGACTTCACCTTGGGACTGCTGCAGTTATCCTGCCTCAACACAGCTCACAGTGTAAACAGCCACTCCATTCGTACAAAGATCCCCTTCAGAACTGTTAACACACTAAAGACCAGCCATCGTTAGTTGTTTTATAATTAGCTGTAAGAGCATTTTAAGATTCCCTTTATTTCCAGTACCTAGAATAACCTGTTCTGATCCCAGCCCAGATGAAGGTCAGCCCTTGTAGCATGCTGTTAGCTACATCCTCTCCACACACATGGCGATGCCCATCCCTCCTCCAATACACAGAGAAGCCACGCCCCTCTGACCTCCTGTCCTCTGGAGCGCGTGCAGTAGGGTCACCAGCACCCGGCAGCCTGACATGCCGATGGGGTGACCGAGAGAGATGGCCCCCCCGCTCACATTCACCTACAGAGATGAAGAGAAGAAATGGAATCATTCATCAGACGCTCTTATCCAGAGCCACTTACAGCACAGTACAGGGACATTCCCCCCTGAGGCAAGTAGGGTGAAGTGCCTCGCCCAAGGACACAACATCATTTGGCACAGACCGGGAATCGAACCGGGAACATTCTGATTACTGGTTCGATGCCCTAACCGCTCAGCCACTTGACTCCCTGATAATCCTTTATTTATTTCCTCACCTTATCAGGGTTAAGGCCAAGCTCCTTCACAACAGCGATGGACTGAGCAGCGAACGCTTCATTGATCTCAAACAAGTCAACTTGATCCAGCTGCCATCTTGCCTTCTCCACCTGGTAAACAACAAACTGGTTTCACACTCAAATCCTACATTTTATGGGTGTGTCCCTCCCTGGGAACCCCTGGTTTATGATTGGTTCTCACCGCTTTCCTGATGGCTGGGATTGGCCCAGTTCCCATTATTGAGGGGTCAAGGCCAGCCTGAGACCAGGAAATAATCCTGGCCATGGGTTTCAAGCCCCTCTTCTCAGCCTCTGATTGGCTCATGAGAACAGTTGCTGCAGCCCCATCATTTATACCTGGAAGTGAATAATAAAAAATAAACATATATCTATACATCGTGTACTGTGTGTCTATGGGCATATGTGAAGCCCTCTGTGACATTGCTTGTAAAAAGGGCTATACAAATAAATGTTGATTTGATTTTGATTTGATTTGTCTATATCAACTACGGGGTGTCCAACCCTGGTCCTCAGGGGCCACACTGTCCTGAAGGTTCTAGATGTTTACCTGCTCCAGCACACCTGATTCTAATGAAGGCTCGTTATCAAGCTCTGTAGAAGTCTCATAATAACCATTCATTAGAATCAGGTGTGTTGGAGCAGGGAAACATCTAGAACTGTCAGTACAGTGTGGCCCCTGAAGACCAGGGTCGGACACCCCTGATATAAAGCGACACCACACTACACAACCAATTATCCTTGGAGTGGTTAGTTGGCAAGCTGCCATTGGCTAAATAAATTAAGAAATGTCCGTGACATCGTAATCTCTCTGCGGCGTGACATGGCTCCTCCCATACCAGAGGCGTTGCCGGGAGTGACGGTGCCACTGCTGTCCTTCAGGAAGCAGGGTCTCAGTTTGGACATGGCGTCCATGTTGCTGCCGTGACGAGGGAACTCATCCACCTTCAGCTCCACAGGTCCTGTAGGAGAGAGGAACTGTGAGACCCAGAGGATCTATAAACACATGGAGCCTGAACCTCTCAGGACTTAATGGTCACACTGGGAACAGTTATGAATCTTCATGCCTTTCTTGGAAGGCAGCATGATGGGAACGATCTCCTGGTTGAAGTGTCCTGCCTTCTGGGAAGCTTCGGTCTTGTTCTGGGACTGAACTGCAAACTGATCCTGTTCCAGACGACTCACGTTCCACTGCTTGGCCACGTTCTCCGCTGGAGCAGGACGGAGAACATGAGATCCCAAAGCACATCAGTCGGAGAACCACACAACCCATACATGTTAAACTAGACATAAAAAAATAGAAAATAGTCATTTGTCAGATGTTATTATGTGTATCCAAAGTACAGGTGGAGTTAGTAAAGTCTAGTGTCCTGACCTGTGATGCCCATGTGGTATCCATGGAAGGCATCAGTCAGTCCATCAGCCACTATGGAGTCCTGCATGGAGGCGTCCCCCATCTTTACCCCCACTCGCATGTGTACTGTGTGGGGTGCCTGGGGGGAGGACAGGGACCACAGCAAAACCTTTGAGTTTCAGAACTTGGATTCTCTAAAGCTTTTTATTTCTACCTCTCTGCTGTGTTGGACTCACCCGGCTCATGCTTTCCATCCCCCCCGCCACCACCACAGTGGACTCTCCCGTCTGGATGGCTTGGGCTCCCAGACACACTGCCTTCAGCCCGGAGCCACACACCATCTGACAGCTCCAGGCTGGGACCTGGTAAGGGATGCCTGCCCCAACACTGGCCTGCCTGGCTGGGTTCTGTCCATGACCTGGACAAGGAGGTAAGATGAGGGAGAGAGGGAGGGAGGAGAGCAGGAGGGAGAGGGGGAGGAGAGTAGGAGGGAGAGAGGGAGGAGGGAGAGAGGGAGGGTGGAGGGAGAGAGGGAGGAGAGAGGGAGGAGGGAGAGAGGGAGGAGTGGAGGAGGGAGAGAGGGAGGAGAGGAGGAGGGAGAGGATAAGGAGAACTTCAGACATCAATATTAAGATGTATTATTTATGATTATTTATAAAAGCAGAGAGGAAATTGTAACGACAAAATGGCCGTGCACATATTCCCTTTGAGCCAACAGTCTGCACATCCTAACCTGCTGTCAGTACATGTCCCATGATGACCTCTGACACCTCCTCCGGCTTCAGGCTGGCCCTCATCAGCACGTCCTTTATCACTGCAGAACACACATCCTGCAGCGGCATGGAGGACAGGGCGCCATTAAAACACCCTGGAGAACAAGGAGGAGACGATGTCACTTCTTAGACATTTAAAAATATCAGAATTACAAAAATATGGCATTTACTGTGGCAGGATGGAGCAAACAATGTACATGTACGGGACGTAAATTAAAAAATAAAAGTAGGCAAACTTAACGTTAAACTAAAGCGTAAACCGTCTGAGAATAACTTTACATAAAGATAGTAATTTGTTTTATTCGCTTCTGCGTGAGTGATACAGGCCTACTATGTTTTTGACTAATGCCATACATTACAGAAATAGCCTCACAGAATTAAAACTGACTCAAAGTTTGAACATATCGATCTATTATCTATCTTACTGATCCATGACTGTCTGCTACAATGTTGCAACACTGATCCACATCAGACACACACGCGCACTGACGCTCCGCTGCATTGGCTGTTCACCATGGCACTATGACCAACGAGCCAATCAGCGAATCGACCATGTGGGCAGGAAGTACAGCAGCCAATCACAGCAGATAATTTGACACTCACTCATGTAAGCGAGCTGAAGCACTCTAAATTATTAATTTACCAACCAACAGAAGATATATTGAGAAATAATTATACAAAATTATATTTTGTGAAGCACATTGTTCCTTTTCGTTGTCTATTATTATTACTACAAATTGTTTGTTAATTTTGTTTCGTTCAAAAATCATGCAAGCATTGACTGTTGTACGAATAAGTCTAAGTTACGCAGTCTAGCAAGTTAATATGTTGGATAATATAAAATAAACAATAGAAGATTCCAGAAGTTACCAATGGGGCTCCTGGCTGCAGAGACGATAACAACATGCTCCATGTTCATGGTTCTTCCCTGTGAGGCTCCTGAGGACTGGAGGCTGCTGGGTCTTCTGCTACTCACCTGACAGATCAGATGAATCAGAGCGCCGCCTAGTGGACGGGAGGAAGATATCAGGGATGTTTTAACAGGTTTGGTCCACATCATAAATCAGTAAATACTTTTTTAATGTTTTGGTTTTAATGGTTGTTTTGCGAAAGGAAGAACATCGGAGTCATATTAAAAGTATTTATTGATATTTGGTCAGTACATGAAAAGTCAGAATAATACGAATCCAACAAGATACAGGGTGTAGAAATTACAAGTCAACCAGAAACTTAAGTTTCACCAAGGATGGACATTTTTTAAACTGAAAAAAAGACTGGTCAATATCTAAAACATGACATTTGTTGAACAATTCAAAGCTACTTGTGAAATTGTGTTTTATTGACCTTAATTGATTTACAACAGATGTTAAAAAAAAAGACCAGACAGAATCCCCAGACTACATTCAAATAACTGAGCAAATTAAGAAAATTCTATCTTGAATACAAAAAAATAAATTCAACTCAAATCTACGAACATTAATTCACATCATATTCCTGTTGAGCAACGCATGTGATTTCAGTGTCACCATAGTCAATGAAGAGAGCGAGAGGGAAAACAAAATAAAGGTTTCTGGACAGAAGTACTGTGTTACTATGTTTGTCGATGTGGTTTTGTGTTTTTGTATCAAAAGAAAAAAAAAAGACAAGAATTATGTTTTACAAAACATAAAGTACATTACAAAACCACACTGTCATTCATGCTCGAGTCTAGACCGTTCTGAGCATGCCGAGACCCCCCAGTCCTGGTTCCCTTGGCGACGGGCACAGCCTTGTCCTCGTGGGGGTCCATATTGGAGTCTGTGTCGTTGGAGTGCTGTGTTAGAGACGTCTCACTGCCTGTGGGAGAGTCCACGCTCTCATAGCTCGTGCTCAGCTGGCTTCCAAATCGGCCCGCCCCCCCTACGGCCCCCACCACACTAGTCTGGGCCCCCCCCGCCTCCTCCGAGTGGTTGGAGTGTTTCGTCTCGGCCTCCCCAGGGCTGGAGGCGGTGGGGGACATGGGGAAGTCTTCCTCCGTGCTGCTCAGCTCGCGGTACAGGCTGGGCGTGGCCGTCTCGCCACGCTGGGAGGAGGCGTTGCCGTTGCTTGGTCCGTTAGACACCCTGCCGCAGTCTTTCACGGCCTGGGTGGAGGAGAGGGCCGCAGTGGGAGGCTCCATCTGGGAGGAGGGCTCAGAGGCAGAGGGGGAAGTCCTGCTGGGCCCGGCCCCAGCTGAGGAGCCCTGGTTCTGGGTGAGCTGCTGGCGAGACTCCTTGAGCTGCTGCTGAAGGACCAGGATGGTGCTCTGCATGCCCTCCACCTCCTCATCCAGCTGGATGATGAAGTCGTTCAGCTCTGGGGAGGAAACAAAACACACACACACACACACACAAAACCAAACAACCAGACCGTTCAAAACAAAGACACAAGCTTTCCCTTAGATTGTCCATTACAAAGAACAGTGTGACATCTTGTTTACTCATTAGTAGAGTGAGTGGGGTGTGTTGTGATACAGTGAGAGAGGCATGATGAGGCCGATATGATGCACAGATAGGAACTATAATAACAACAGAGTAGAAATGGAAAAGTAACAAGAGAGTAAAGTTTGGAGAAAAAAAACAATGAGGAAATGTGCAACACTGTTTAGAGTTGTCCCTTACCATCCTGGCTGCTCTTGAGCTCCTCGCTGTACTTCTTCTGCAGGGCCAGCTCAGCCTCCAGCTGGGCGATGCGCCCCTGGGACAACTGACGGCCCAGCTCCTGGTTCTCCTGGATCAGCATGCGGCACTTGGCCATCAGCTTCTTCCCCGTCTGGCTGCAAGGGAGACAGGCCTGACATCACACAGGTGAACCACAGCACAAGCACCACAGACCAGGCCAGACCAGACCCATCTGCAAGTCTATCAGTCCAAGCTGGAGCTCAGTCTGAACTGAACAGCACAAGAAACAGATAAAGATCCCAGTGCAAGGTAAGAGGACGTTAGGTGGTTGGGGGGGGGATGCAGACACATACAGTTACCACGGAGACAAGACGGACATCATGGCAGACAGGTTAAGACAACGCTTTAGGGATATCAACATTATTCAAACAACATATTTGAAGAATCACAAGGTGGATATCATGTTGTGACCTTTACCTTTGATATACCTTTAAAAGCAGCAAATCAAGTCACGTGTTACTTCAGAAAACTTAAAGGTTTACAGTCAGAATGGCCAACAAGCTACAAAATAAATAAATCATCCTTTAAGGTTTAACCTTCAGTGCTTTTACCAACAACAACAAAATAAACACAAAAGTGTCAGACTGAAACAGCCCCATCAGCGATGAAACCATCGACTTCAGTTTGAAAAATGCTTTAAGAGCACAAACATGATGAGATGTTGGGATCTGAGTTATTAACAATGATCCATCCAGATGTTGGATTAAGCAGCACACACGTTGAGCAACACATTGTTGTCATGTAACAGGGTGAAACACAGCACATTGTTTTAGCATCACCACCATCACCACTGAGACGTGAAGTTAAAGACTCTTAAAGCACTTTGAGGTCATGTTATCTAACCGTCCAAAAATGTTAAAGAGGGAATTTGGTCTCTGATAGTTTATCTGGTAAATTAAAACCAAGTACTTTGACCATCTGTTAGAAGGGTGATTCACTATGAGAGGGTTAGGGGTCACTTAGCACACGAGCTGATCTAACCTAGCAGGAAGATTCTGTCAAGAACATCAACCACAGGTCAAACAAGATTTTAATTTTAACCACAGGTCGCACCTCTTTTAAAGACTGTGTCTGAAAACCCCAAACTTTATCTTCATCTAAAGTTAAGACTTCCACACATACACTTAAAAAAAAGAAATACATGTTGGGAGGTAAGGCTCGGTCTCTGTAAACCCTTCAGCTGTGGCTGCTAATATTGGCAGGGAGGTAGAAGAACATTGGAAGACACTGGCCGCAAGCAGTATGACGTTTGTTAACTTCATTATGGTCTAGTTAAGACTGAATAATGAAACACAGAGAGCCCTAAGAAGTCCATTTTTCAAAGTGATTACGTGCAAATATTCTAAAGGGCTGAAAGGTCAACTGGAATGACACAGGTGATTAACCTCAACATGAAACAGCTCAAAGGTCTTTGGCTGGGAGGGGGAAAAGTCAAGTCAACCACATGAATACATTGAAAACAGCATTGGACACAGAATAAATACATGATCGACAATATATACTTGTAACATTACTTCGTTTGACATCTTGCAATCTGAAGGAAATCACTAAGCTCACAGCACCAACCCAGTGTATGTTTCACAATAAAAACTGACATAAGACAATTCATGACTTGTCAATGTTTCAGTTGAACTTGGTTTTTAGTGGCTGACACACGTGGGGCAGCGCTGAGAGGCTCTCAGAGAACCAAAAAGAGGAAAAGCAAATCAAACAGCATAAATAAGCAACAGAAGGAAACATGTAAATACCCTGTGATTGTGCCGGCGGGCAGCTGGGCAGAGCGTGGGCACCATCATGCCTCCACCACAGTCCCTGGTAGGCTGAGGGTCTGGCTCCTCCCCCACACTGTGACAACATGCTAGCACCCCCCCCCCCCCCCCAGTCTCACATCTTATCCTACACATTTACCCCATAGTGTTCTACATCTGCTCGGAGAAAGTCTGTAAGAGTCTTGAGTGCACTATAGGTGTGGCGTATTCCACTGCTTAATGTCTTTATAAAAGCGTAAGGGGAAGATGATGTTTATATGTTCAATCTGATGGTTTTAAGGCTAGGGGGTCACTCCCTGCTCCAGCAGTTTGCCCAACACTGCCTGATCATTCTCCACCATACCCCCCCCCTCCCTGTTAAATGTGGCCCCTGTCTGGGTTTGGGGCAGAGGGCATATCCGTGTGGGACGTGACCACCTCCTCCGGATGCACAGTTCGACTCCTCCAGCCCCCTGGGATGGTGGGGGGGGGTAATAAAGAGCTGAAACAAGTGTCACCTGACCATTCTGTCTTGTCTCTTTAGATTTATGGTATTTATGTAGCAGGGACAGTACAAGAGCACACAAACATGGAGGCTTGTTTTGGTGTGTGAGGGTGGTGGTGGTGGGGAGTTTTTGTGATTTTATGTCTTTTTCTTAAAGTCTGAGTCTCGTGGTGAGTACAGCATTTCTCAGCCTTCCCGCCCACCATCGTTCCTGCCTGTTGGCAGTGGAGGGGGGCCGGCGGGGGGAGGGAGGAAGTCTTGCCCTTTTTTGGGAGGGGGTGGGTGGAGAGGGGGGAGTTATTTTGATTGTCTTTACCTATCAGGTGTAAATTTCCAGGCACTCAGTTCATTTTGGGCCTGCTCCAGTTTGTCTCTAGTCTGTTCCAGTTCCCCCTTCATTTTGAAGAAAAACAAGTTGATGGCTGGATCCACCATGGAGGACCTCAGCTGGGCTGCACTGGGCTGCTGGACTTGCTTGAGGTACTGGATCTGGGTCTGCAGGAGGGAAGGACACCAGACTGTTACCCAGGAAAAGGCACCTGGTACATGACGTGCAGCACAGCTGAAGATTTAAATAAATTAACCATAAATTGACATAACATTGTTGCAAAGCAATGTGCTCTGGAGCCAAAATGCTTCAAACTAAGATGATTTTACATTTACTATCAAGTCATTTATGGCTAAAGTTATTTAAGCATCATTCTGATGAGCAGCCCCTCCCTGATCTCGTCAGTCCTCTCCACAGGAAGCAGCTACGTACCGTACACTCATGCACTTCCTGTTCCTTGGTGGCGAGCCTCATGACCAGGATGTTCTCCCTGCGGGCCGAGTCCTGCTGCTGCTGCTTCAGCTTCTCCTCTGACTCCTTCAGGCCAGTCACATCGTTCGCTGGGACCGACAGCAGGAAACAGGAAAACCAAACATTCACTTTCAGATGAAGCAGTGATATATGCAAAGCCCATCACATTATAGGATGTGATGCAATTTCCACCTCCTGGAGGACAAATAAAGGTTCATCTAATCTAAGGATGATCAGCATAAGAGCTTATTGATTGTTGTTGTTTTCCATAGGATAAATATTGTATATTACAACTGAGTGAATGACTTGGCATAAAAGCCCAATGCTAACAGTTTCCACAATGGACATTTGACTGAATACAGTGTGATCAGTACTGTAAGTATATGAGCCACACAGTGTCAGAACTCACAGTTGAGGTCAGCATATTTAGCTTCCAGGACCTGAACATAGGCATCATGCTGTTTCCACCTGAAACAAACCAAAACACACTTATGAACACAGAGACTCACAGCATCCTTGACTCTGTTTTGTCATCAATATAGAGCAGTTATTTACCTTACACACAGTTCCTCCCGGGTCAAGGTTTTCATGTCAGATTCACTGAGGCGAACCTGGACAGGAAATTTATATAATATAATACAATATAAAATAAGCATCCTGGATATCCAGAGAGCTGTGGGTTTAGATCCAGAACATTGAAACACTACAGAATATTAAAACACTCACCTTCTTAGACAGAGGCTCTTCATTAGTCATTCTGAAGACCTAAAAGAAATGTAGCAGTTATATTACGGTTAGCTAGTACATTGCATGTCCACTAGCTAGTCAATGTTGTGAATCTGACAGCCAGCTAACACTAGCTTGCAGTTATATTTACAACTATAAGTGTGTTTTTATTTGAGTACACGAACTGACAACTGGAAGATACATGCAGACTACTAGCTAACACTAACTAACTTAGCCAGTCAGCTAGCTAGGTTAGCGTGACCGAAACCGCCAACTAAAAGATCGTATTATATTATTAGCTACTAATAATGCATCTAGCTTATGCGGCTACATGTGCTACTACATGACTGCATGTTTACCCAGAGCTGCAATGTTATAAATGGGACTGGAAAGCGCACTTATTGTCGCAGTTATGTAGCATTAGCAGTCATTAGCTACTTGTTTTCTATTTCTTGTTGTTATAAAATGGCGGTTGGAGGAACATAGAATGTTCCTGCGTTCTTAGCGCGCGCACGGGGCTCGTGTTTCTCATCGTTCTTCGAACACACTCACCGGAAACCGTTTCTTTGAAAGATTTTGAAACCTGCACGCTTAATGTCCTGCCACAGAAACGTACGTAACAAAAAAAAAAATCGTTCAAATATCTAGTGAAGCTAAACTGTCGTTAATCGTGCGGGCTTGATACGGCCGCCATCATCAGGGAGAATGAGGGAAGGAGATGAACCCCGCTGAACTGAAGCGCAATTCCGCAAAGGAAAAATTGCTCTCATGGTATAATTTTTTGAAGAAACAGATCTAAAAATATATATTTGGCCTCAATTGATAAAAAAAAAAACGAAATTTACTAAAATAATAAGACTGTTGCAAGAATTTAAATGGATTCCTCTGAGTTAGCAGACCTCTAATATGAGTTTTGAATTGTTTTGTTATTTCTTTTTGTGTAGATATGCATTGTGAAAAACATTATATTAAAAAAGGGCTTATATCTATTTGTCCTGTAATTTTGGAATACATAAAGCTATATAAAAACTTGTTTTTAAAAGAATTCCGCAAAGTATGAAGCGTCCATGCGGCACAGCGATGTTGCGGAGCTAAATGGGCGGGGCAAGTTCAACGTTTTGTTGTTGACACTCGTCATGAAAAAACACACCCATTGAATCTAGCTCCAGAGGTCGACCACGACTATATGCCGTTATATACTGGGAATATGAATATGTATCATGATAATAATAAATAATGAAAAATAATTTTTTCGACATTTTACATAAATTGTTTCACGTTAATTAAACATACCTAGCCGGAACCACTCCCTCTTGCTTTCCACTGTTGAGGCCATGTGGACCAAACCACAAAGTGGCGCAAACCAGGTGGGACACAAAGGAACAAACAACACGTTTTAGACATATTTTTTTCTATGTAGTGTATTTTCATGAATGCACAAATTACACAACTTTCATGACAGTCTGATTTAGTTACTTGTGCGTGTAGACCTCCCCCCCCCAAAAAACACGTTTCCGACGTACACCCCCACGTATTAATGATGGTATGTTCCTTGTAAGGTTGAAGTTGAAATTTCAAGGACAGCGCGTGAGTGAAGTGTGTGAAGTAACTGTCATCCTGAGAGCTCAATAAACCACCAACATGCTGAACAGACTTGGACATGTTCGCAGGTAAAATTACAACAAACACAAATTATAATAATTAATATTTGAAGGTAGTAGCACTAACTAGTCATGTTGAAAACCCAGTTTGCTGACCGTTATAAGCACTAGTCTACTAGTATCTCGGTGTGGAATTACATGTTCGACATTAGTTGATGTTGCTTAGCTACCTTGCTAGTTCACTACCAGTACTTCACCTTTAAAGGAAGGTAGACTACATTTATATATATCTTTAATTGTATAATTTGAAGTTAGCTAGCCTTAACCGCAGTGGCTCAACCTAATCGCTAATATATGGGTCAGTCAGTTTGCTGTGTTCATGATAGTCTGTTAGCTCTAACCTTCCAAGCAAACACTCATTATTAGCTATAAGCTGGACCAGCTAAATTTCAGTCACTGGCTACTGTCCTTAACACTGATCTGAAGAATATCTACATACATTTGAGATAAAATATCCAGCAAGTTTGCCATCTGTCCTGCTGGATGTGTAAAGAAACGATAGCTGTGGTTTCTCCATGTGTTGTGAAAATCTCTCTGACCAATTTGATAATGCTGCGGATCAGAGATTAACATTCTTGTGCAAACTGTACACGAATGTCCCCATTTAAACTTCTCTGCTAACTAATCCATCCACACTAAGTTTGGGTTCTGCTGTTATTTCGTGTTGGAGTTAGAATGATATCTCCTAGTCTACAACCACACAAGCCTGTACAAATCACTATTAAATTACCACACAATAGTATGATAGGATACAGGTGTACTGTATCTCAGCCAGTAACACTGTGACTGATGAATGGCATCTTGATTCATGGTTTTCATGTGGTCCAGATGTGCATCAAACCTGAGCCCAGGCCTGGGTGCTGTGTCAGCCAGACAGAAGCACACGCTCCCAGATCTGTCGTACGACTTTGGAGCTCTGGAGCCCCACATCAATGCTGAGATCATGCAGCTCCACCACAGCAAGCACCACGCCACCTATGTCAACAACCTCAACATCACTGAAGAGAAATACCAGGAGGCACTGGCCAAGGGTACGATCATGGTGTTTACCCTAAGATGGACAAACTAATGCAGGGGTGGCCAACCCTGGCCCTCGAGAGCGACTGTCCTGAAGGTTTTAGATGATTACCTGCTCCAGCATACCTGGTTCTAATTACAAGGCTTCCACAGAGCTTGATAACGAACCATTCATTAGAATCAGGTGTGTTAGAGCAGGGAAACGTCTAAAACATTCAGGACTGTGGCTCTTGAGGACCAGGGTTGGACGCCCCCTGGTCTAATGGAAGCCGTCAGGTGACAGTAACAAAGGTTACTTGGAGCATTACTTTGAAAACCATTTTAATCTGTGATGGGTCGTTGATAGGACAGTGTTGTTTTGGTACAGGTGTACTACATGAACAGTAGAGACTGGAGTGATGTAATGGATATGATTAGTGCTGATCTCTTACTTGTTTATCTAAGGTGATGTGACCGCCCAGGTGAGCCTCCAGCCTGCCCTGAGGTTCAATGGAGGAGGCCACATCAACCACACCATCTTCTGGACCAACCTTTCACCTAACGGGGGTGGAGAACCTCAGGGTAAGAGACGTCAGGTGTAGACACACACACACACACACACGTACATCTTTGTCTTGTTCCCTCTCACTAATCCCTCCCATTCTGCCTCCTCTTTGTCCTTGTCCTTCTTCAGGTGAGCTGATGGAGGCCATCAAGCGAGACTTTGGATCCTTTCAGAACATGAAGGATAAGATGTCCGCTGCCACAGTAGCTGTCCAGGGTTCAGGCTGGGGTTGGCTGGGCTTCGACAAGGAGCGTGCGACTCTACGGATCGCTGCCTGCCCCAACCAGGACCCCCTGCAGGGAACCACAGGTGCGTGGCTGTACAGGGCTTATATATGATAGATGTGCTGATAGTCTAGATCTTTCTACAATGTTTGTTGTGCTGTGTGGAGAATCTTCTGTAGAATTTTGAAGATGTCACTTTGTATTATCTGGTTTCAGCACCATCGAACTGGTGGGAATTGAATGAATGAATATCTTTGTCACTGTGCAATGAAATTGGGGTTGCTGTCCTTTCCGGTCCATTAAACAAATACACAGTTTATGAATAAATAAAAAGGTAGCAAACTAATAAAGAAGATGAGAATACAAAAATATAAGACTATAAAATAAGATGCACCCATTCAACACATTCCCCCCCTTGCACAGCTCCCTAAAATTGCACATTAAAAATTGAACATTGCACTTAAAGTTTTGTACACTTAAAAGCTTTAATGTCCAGCTGCCTTCAGGGTAGCTACAGCTCTAGGATAAAAACAGACTTTAAATCGGTTTGTTCTTATTTTAATTGTATAGTTTTCCTGAAGGCAACAGTTCAAACAAAGCATGCAGATGCACTGAGTTGACTTTGTTTTTAATCCGTCCATTGATACCTCCCTCCTTCCCCCCCTCAGGTTTAATTCCCCTGCTGGGTATCGATGTCTGGGAGCATGCTTACTACCTGCAGTACAAGAACGTTCGTCCTGACTATGTCAAAGCCATCTGGAACGTCATCAATTGGGAGAACGTCAGCGAGCGCCTGCAGATTGCCAAGAAGTAGCCAGTTTACCATGGAACACCTCGACCTCCCTCATGACTTTATCACATTCAGAGCGCACAAAATGGCTGCCTCTCACAGAGAGGGTGGGACGTCTCCAACTCCTGTCTTGACTGTATAGTGCGATGGAACAAGGCATCCATAAATCCTACATATTATATATACAGGTTGCTAACTAAATGGTGTGTTTATTCCGAATATGTCCCATCAGAATCAAAAATGTTGATGTAGACATGTTTTTGATGTAAGATAATAAATATAAATATATTGTGTGTGAAGTTATTCTGTATTCATCTGATGGTAAAGAAGTGAACTGTTTACTTGCTTGTGGTTTGCAGCATTGCAGCAGTTCATGACAGACAAGATGCACTGTTTAAATTTGACCTCAGACATGAATTATCTGTGAGGCATAGATACTCTTGGAGGATTATCTATGATAATAAGTGACAGGACTGTGTTAATCTTAGGTAAGAAAAAACTGAAAAGTTACTGTAGGGAATGCTACATAAGTTGTATGCCTGTTGCAAAATATATATTTGTTCCCTGTTGAGCATCTGCAAGCTCTGTATTCTGCCTTCTCAAAGGGACCTATCTGACCTGTAAGACCATCTCACCAGCAGGTGGCACTGTCTGTAAATGTATTTGGGGTTAGTGCTTGTTTTCACCACTTGAACCCTTTTCTAGTTTCCAGCCAAGGAAGTTAGATAGACAGTGAAAGATGTTTCATCTGTACTAAGACTCATTTGTAGGAGGGTTTTACCTCAAACCTTGGAGCTGCTGCTTGTTGTCATCACAAGTGCAGGACAAGTTTACAGGATCGGACCAAATGAATCGCAGATGTCTTATCTTTGGTCAATCAATCCCTTCCCCTGGAACAGTCAAGACCAGCCAACCAGGCAGTTGTCGCCACCTTCTCTCAACAGAACCTCCACTGTGTTCGCTGATCATTCATCTCGTTATCGCTGCAAGTTCAGTCTGGAAGCTCCTGAGCGAGAACACAGTGAGGGAATGTTTTCCATTCAGAGTTTTAATGAACAACTTCACAGAAGTCTTTCTCATGGTTTGAGGTGAAGGCTCGTCTAAGAGTGGCCTTGTTTACCTCTGTAAAACTAAGAGTGCAGCCAAAAATGATTTCCTTCCACCAAAACTCATAAAGAAAAGAGAGACCTCAGAGAAAATAACATGTGGAGATACACTAAAGGAGGAAACAGTCTCTGCTCCACATTTTCTCCCTTTCTAATATACAAAACTCTCTCTCGCTCATTCCTCCATCCCTCTCTCCCTCCCTCTCTCTCTCCCTCTCTGCCTCTGTCTGTCTCTGTCTCTAGCCATCGGGACCACCATGCTCATCCACTCAGCTACACCTCCCTCCCTCCCTCCCTCTCTCTCTCTCTCTCTCTCTCCCTCCCTCCCTCTATTGTTTTCGTAGACTCCCCAAAAAGACACGTTTAACTATTTATTTTGGATGATGCATGTCAAACTGTAATTCACGTCCGTGACCCTCTGGTAATATTCATGTTTTTATAGTTTGTGTAGACTTCCTGAGATCAGAATGAGCATGGATACTATGTCCTCCAGGACACCCAGTAACAGCCACAGATGATAGTTAGGAGGAGGTATGTTGCTGTTTGATCACGATCTCCTCTCCAAATGCAGAGGACCAAGAGACTCGCACAGGATTGAAGGAAATGAACTCTGTAGCTTCTCGTTGGTGTATTAAGTGGATACAGAGCACCATGCTATGGGTCCATCACAGAGATATATTACTATGAATGAGAGCTTAATACATTTTCATTTTTCACACAATTGGAAGTGTACTTGAAATTTATAGATTCACAACTTAGACATACTGGGTGTAGGTATCTTTGAACTTACACTTTATAAGTATGCTTAAAGTATAATCTTTGCTTGAATAGCTGTCAATAAATATCCCAATTTGTGAGAGAGAATATTCTTGGAATATTCTTCCAAACAACAGGGAGTGATGAAGAGAGAGATGGAGAGAGGAAGAGAGAGATGGAGAGAGGAAGAGAGAGATGGAGAGAGGAAGAGAGAGATGGAGAGAGGAAGAGAGAGATGGAGAGAGGAAGAGAGAGATGGAGAGAGGAAGAGAGATGGAGAGAGGAAGAGAGAGATGGAGAGAGGAAGAGAGAGATGGAGAGAGGAAGAGAGATGGAGAGAGAGGAAGAGAGCCAGCCAGGCAAGCTGTTTCTCAACAGTTACGTAACAGCTTTGAAATGAAACCCAACATCAGAATTGAAATTTGAACGAGGTTGGACTCAACTTGGTTTCAGCAGATGAGATGATTGGTGCAGTCCAGAGGTCAGCTGGGTGTCCCTGGGTACAGGCCAGGCTGACACATCCACACTTCAACAGGCTCGTTCACTGAACCAGTCCTGAAGGCTTCTGGATGGAGAGGAAAGGAGTGGAGCAGAAGAAAGAAAAGAAGAAAAGATCAAGGAAAAATGCCAGTTGTGTTAGTCTTTGGTGAGACACCAGTCCAACATCTCTGTACTGTGTTAAAAAGACAAGACTTACTGAAATCCTAAACCAGTTGAACCTTTCTAGTCTCCAGCAGTTGTCAGACATCAAAAACAATCATTAGATACCAGGGATGACCTGATCATTATTCATTCCTCTGTCCCCAGTTTATTTATTTCATTTTTAACTCATTTCAATCTTCATATAGTCTTGTTGTCCCTGATCTTGTATTGTATTTTACCTGACGTTGAATGTGGTGTATGAGAATTGTGGTTGATTGTTCTTATTGTATCATGGTGCTGCCTTCTTGGCCAGGTCATTCTTGAAAAAGAGATTTGAATCTCAATGAATTTTACCTGGTTAAATAAAGGATATTGATTGATTGATTGATTGTGAACGAGAGGAGAGATGAGGCTTGAAAATGATGGTCTGTGCGTGTGTGTCCACATGCATCCTCTGTCTCTCTTACTTTGTCTTGGTTTTCATCTCTTTATCCCAGTCCATTTCTTCTCGTCTGTTGGCTTGCATCTCTCTTGGCTCTCTCGCTTTCTCTCTCATCTTGGAAATTAAGCTGACTAGGTCTAGAAAAAGAATCCCCTTGGATTTAATCAAGCGTGTGGAGAGTTTTTTTCAGGCAAGACTTGGCCAGCTTCTTGGGTCCTTTGGTGAGAGTCAGCAGATCTTCTCTGTCTTGGCCCTCAGGATGGAAGCGTTAAAGAAAAAAGAAAAAGAAAGGGTTAGGGTTCCTGGAAGAAGACAGACGGGATATTCTAAAGGTTCCCAAGGTGCCATATGGTGCTGGCATGAGCAGCAGACTGTACTTCCTGTCTGGGAGAGAACGTTTCCTGCTGTCATAGAAGGGGGAAAAATAATCACGAAAATTTACAAAAAGGGCTCATTGAGTATATTCAAATCACATGGAAATAATGTTGACCTGGACGGGCAGTTGAAGTGAGTCCAGCGTCTTGACACGATACACACACCTCAGTTTTGGGTGTGAAGACGTGATCCGTCCCACAGACCGTGCACCTGCTCCTCTCCAAGGCTCCCAGTTTAGCTGTTTTATTGGTTCTTTTTAGATACATAAACCTTCTTCAAGTGAAGCATCTGCAGCCCTGTGTTCAGAACACGAGTTCCCCTCTTACCTTAATAGAATGATCAGTTAGCTTCTTAGGTGGCTGCAGAGATGCCTGCTTGGTTGAACGACCTTTGACATGTCTGTTGGCAGAGAAGAGGCTGTGTTGGACTGCGGTAGAAAGAACATGTTCTTGTTTATGATGACAGTCAGGGAACCCTGTCCATTACCCCACCCTCTCTCCTACCCCCTCCCCACCCCTCTCCCTGTGTCCATAATCGTAGACATGTGCTCAAAGCCTTTTACAGAACCGCAGAGTAAAAAACAAAATAAAACATCAGGTTGATGAGGGAATGAGGGAGCTGAGGAGGACAGATGGTACGTCTCAAACTGAACGTCCACCTGCTGGACAGATGAAGACGTGTTCTGACATGGGTCAGACGGCTCTCTGTTTGAGTTGGAAACACCAAATAAACCATCGAAGCTGGCTTCTGTCCATGGACAGGCCTGTCCTGCTCTATACAATGAAGAACATTTGACCATCCAAGTCAAGGCAGTGTTGATCACACAGCTTCTCTCTGGTTTGGAAAAACTTATCTTTCAGCATCTGGTTTCACCTGGTCCCATGTCCAATGACCCATCTGACACAGGAGACTTGGCTCTGTGTGTACTTTCAAACAACACACACACACACACACATTTATTCCGGCATCCATCTATTCTGTGAAACAGGGATGGATGTGGGGTGAGAGCAAGTCTGACCTGAAGTAATCTGATGAAGCCCAGAAGGCATTGCAGCTTCCTGTCCAGTTATATATACACACAGTAGGTCTGGTGCAACAGATTGAAAGAGAGACCAATCACCTTAGTCTGTGCTGATGGATGAACCCTTGCAAAGGTCAGTCAACACCAACCGAAACCTGGAAAACAATGATGTTGTAAAATCAAACAAATCAAGCAGCACATTTCGTCCTGACAAAGAGGGTTACCTCACCAAAGAAGTGAGAAGAACATTCACTACGGCCTAATGATATACCTTATTACCGACTGTTATACGATCAATCCTTGGCTTCGGATCTGAAGGTCTTCGTATCCAAGTTACATGGAGAGCACAAGAGGCAACAGAAGGCGATAAGATTTAATACCTGACCTCAGTATGCCAACGGAAACCTGGCTCGGGCGAGCTACATAGGAGATGCAGGGTGTTTCCCTCTGGGGAGAGAGGGGGATGTGCTCCCCACTTCAGCAGAGGGAGAGAGGAAGAGAGGGGGAGAGAGGGAGAGAGGGAGAGAGGGAGAGAGGGAGAGAGGGAGAGAGGGGGAGAGAGGGAGAGAGGGGGAGAGAGGAAGAGAGGGGGAGATGGACAGAGACAAACTGAAGAGAAGAAGAAAAAAAACAACACTGAATAAGTAGGTACTGATTCTTTACTGCTTGGTGATCCCAGGGTAACCACTTCTTGACATGAGGTTCTATTGGAACCCAGTAGAATCCAGCTGAACCCACTAATCTTTCATGTCTCACAAGCTGTCTACATATGTGCCTGACCAGACCCAGAGTAAAAACATCTAAAACAGAGAGAGAGAGAGAGAATCAGAGAAAGAGAGAAATCTGAGGTCACAGAATATTCCATTTGCTCTGGTACATTTTTCAATCTCTGAATAAACAAAATTCAGGCCAGTAATCAGAAAGTTCCAGTTCAAATCCTGGCTATGCAAACATAGTGTTGTGTTCTTGGGTAAGGCCTTACATCCTACTTCCCTCAGGGGGGAATGTCCCTGTACTTACTGTAAGTCTCCCCGGATAAGAGCGTCTGTTGAATGCCTGCATGAGTGACTGGAAACCTGGGGTTGAAATACTGTGGAGCTGAGAAGGGGATGAGTTGCAGGTGCGTCAGTTTCACAAGAGGGATGAAAAAATGTGTCAGGAACCCTGGAGCCTGGAACAGGCCAGGCCAGGGACAGAACACCTCACCTGTGGAAACCATGGGGGGCTGCTTTTCAACCAACATCAGTCAGAGTGAAAGTTCTGGTGCTGGTTTGTAAAGGTTGTACATCTCTGCACGAACAAACCTCTTCCTGTGAGTTAAACAAGCTGTGATGTTGAGGAAAGATCTGGAAAGATCTGGAAAGATCTGGAAATGTCCGGAAAGGTCTGGAAAGGTCTGGAAAGATCTGGAAGGGTCTGGAAAGGTCTGGGTGACTTCTAATGAGGTGTGAAGCTGCTAATTAGCTGTAAAGCTATTGGAAGGTCTTTTTTTCTTCTTCCTCTGTGTCCATGTGAGGCTGATCTGTGTATGGGTAACTCTGAATGGCAACATGTGGATGACCTCACACACACACACACACACACACACATCCTCATACACACACACACATCCTCATACACACACACACACACACACAGACTCACACACAAACACACACAGACACACACATCCTCATACACACAAGTACATACATACGGTAGTGCTTAGCAAGCAAGGCACACAGTTGAAACTCTCGAGGGGTTATGAATGACACATACACACAGCTCCACTCTACCGAATGGTTACAACACACACACACATATGTTAACACAAATATATGCTGTCATTAGCCCACACACACACACACACACACAAACACACACGGTTTAGTCTTAATGACACACACAGGCTGAATATGTTAGGAGACTCTCTCACCAGCTATAAACACTCTAACTACACAGACAGTCGCTCACAGACAGAGCGAGTGGTAGCAGTTATCAGGATTACATCATCGTTAAGGCTAATTAGCAACGGAAGGTAATTACACACAGATCTGCCAATCAGAAAGGGTGTGTATGTGTGTATGTGTGTGTGCGTGTGTGTGTGTGTAGGAGAGAGACACCAATCAAGAGATGTAAAAAAAAAGATCAACAACAAATCAGTCAGTTAGAATCTTAATTACTTAGCAAATCAACCAACAAACTAATCAGCCAGCAGAATCAGCCAGCCAGCCAGTCAGTCATCTTTCCACATGTTTCCTGTTAGCAGCAGTACGGTAGCGTAGCAGTCAGACCTGTTCCCTTTGCTGTCTGGCTTCAACACATAGGATGTTTTTCACAGTTCCGTCATTAATACGACATTAAGAAATATATCGCTTTGGAAGACACACTGGAGAAAGTGCTATATCATTTTTTCCATGTATGACTTTTCTGTTAAGAAATGACTTTTCAAGATGTTATTTTTTTCCCTCTCTTTCAGTTCCTAGTCCTAGATTTAAGGGTGTGATGCTATTTGCCAAAGTAGAAGGTCGGCAAAGCACATTATGAAGATTCAGGTGGATAGTAAACTGGAAAGGATGTGCCTGTGTAGATTCTACTGAGGCTTAACTGTTCATTGACTGACTCAACCACTGTGTGTTGAGGGTGGGTGGGTTGGGGGGGAGAGGAGGGGGTGGGGGGTGAAGGGGAATTGGTGGGGACAGTAAAGCTGCTTCAACAATCTTGGGAAGTGTAGAGAGAACTTGTGGGTTAATGTGTGTGCTGGGTGTGAATGCTTTCCTGGCTGTGGATCTCGTCCCAGCTGTGTGACCCTCTGGAAGCCATGAAGAACACCTGATGGTTCTGCTCAGGGCTTCAAGCACAAGGCTGATCTCTCCTGCATCAGCCATCCTTCCAGATGGTCTCTCTCTCTGTTTTGATTATTTATCTCTCAGCCTGGGGTTTCACCCACTGAAAGAATGCATGGAGGTATGAGTTTCCACATCTGAGATGGTCTCTTGATCGAATGATGCAAGTCATAGAGAGAGAGAGAGAGAGGGATGGAATGTTGAAGGGGGGGGGATGGAGAGAGAAAGTCTCACACAGACGGACGCAGGGAAAGAGATAAGCAGATGGAGAGAGAGAGAAATGATGAAGAAAGAGATACAGAGAAACTGATATGTTTTCATACTTCCCTTGAAGTCTTGTTAGGACACCTCGACTTACAGATCTGGGGTGAGACAGATATTAGGTGAGACAGCTCAGGGGTGAGACAGATCTGGGGTGAGACAGATCTGGGGTGAGACAGATCTGGGGTGAGACAGATCTGGGGTTGAGACAGATCTGGGGTGAGACAGATCTGGGGTGAGACAGATCTGGGGTGAGACAGATCTGGGGTGAGACAGATCTGGGGTGAGACAGCTCGGAGGTGAGACAGTTTAGCAGTGAAACAGCTCAGAAGTGTGGCAGCACTCGCTTGCCTGAAAGCATGTGGGAATTCCTAGAGAGTAACGCATCTATTCCATCTGTGAAAGGTTAAACCCACAGACAGGCTGACACACCAACCTTGTTAGGCCTACATGTGCTGGACACTTCACAAATAAGATGGAACACTGAGAGCGAGAGAAAGTGAGAGAGAGAGAAAGAGAGAGAAAGTGAGATAGAGAAAGAGAGAGAGGGAGAGGGAGAAAGAGAGAGAGGGAGAGGGAGGGAGGGAGAGAGGTAGGGAGAGAGAGAGAGAGAGAAGGATAGACAGGGAGAGAGAGAGAGAGATAAAGAGAGAGGGAGAGAGAGGGAGGGAGGGAGAGAGAGAGAAAGAGAAGGATAGAGAGGAAGAGAGAGAGGGAGAGAGAGAGGTAGGGAGAGAGAGGGAGAGAGAAAGAGAAAGAGAAGGATAGAGAGAGAGAGAGAGAAAGAGAGAGGTAGGGAGAGAGGGAGAGAAAAAATGTAAGAAGGGAGAAAGAGAGAGAGAGAGATGAAGAAAAAACGGGGAACTAACCAAAACACTTCATTCTATAGTCTCATTCACAGCATAAAATGAGTCTGTGTTATGTTTTGTGACTACTTGTCACTAATTTCTTTGGATGGGGAATGGGGAGGTGTGTGTGTGTGTGTGGGGGGGGGGTTATTTCCAGATTTTTGACTAGAAAATCTAAGCCCAGTTTTGGTTCTTGGAAAAGGGCCTCATTGCTTTCAAGTGACGTTTTGTTTGTCTAGTTAAACTGCCTCATTCACACTTGGTGCTATTAAACTGGCTGTATGCATTTACAGCTCTATGAAATGTGTTTTCGTCAAGACACTCATGTGGTGGATTTAAAGGCCGTCTTATTAGAAGTTGCCCAATAGGCTTGTGCTGGTTAGTACAGGTGTGGTAAGGAGCAATGATGTGTGCTGCCTGAACTAGCTTTACTGATGTAGAAGCTTCTCAAGGCCACATCAGAATAGGACAGACTGTTGCTAAATGTGATGCAGATTTTTCTTACATCCAGACAGTGAATTCAGCCAGCCAAGCAGGAAGTAAAGGGAGCAGAGAGTTAGACTGTCCTTCACTCTGAAGTCACGTCACACTTTTCACACAGATTGTAAATGTTCTCTTCATAGAACGATGCAGATTGCAGCTCTAAGGGATGATTGAATGCAGCTCTGTATCTCGGCCACACTGTCGCTGGTTAGGATCCAGTTGGTTCATGCTGGTCGTTCCTCCTGGGTTTCTGCTACTTACATCATATCATGTGGAGGGAGCTGAGATCCAGCTGCTGGTTTGAACTGCAGTGGGTCTAATTGAGTTCTGAGACGGGCTTATGAAAGGAATGGAGGCCTGAGGTCCAGTGCTGTGGTTGTTCTGTGACTGTGGCGATCTTCTGCTGCAAACGTTAACATTCCATTTGTGAAACTCAGCGATACATTTCCATTTTCCCTTCATTTCTGTCGTCTCTTTCCTTTAATCTTGTTTCCTGATGATAACAACACTCCTCTTTTGTCTGTCTGTCACACACACTTTCTCTTGTGTTTTCTCCATCACGCTCTCTCTCTCTCTCACTCTCTGTCTCTCTCTGTCTCTCTCTCTGATATCTTCAGTGTTGCTGCATTACAGTCCCAGTATGCTATCATTGCTAGACAGTTAGCTCTTGTTAGTATAGTTCTGGCTCATCATCTAGCTCACGCCAGGTGATTTATAACACTCCTTAAAGAGTCTTAAATCCAGCTCTCTGATAAAAACCTCAAAAGGCGAAAACAGGAGAAAAACGATGAGGACGTTGGGAGGGAGAGAAATACGTCCTAGGAATAAAAAGTTTTCTGCAGCTGTGTTTAACTCAAACATTGAAACATTACATTTTTAATGACTCCACAGTAAGAAAAACTGCCCTCATATTATTTAACATGCTACATTTGGCACATTTGAGCAAACTAATGTTCACAGCTGTTCTAACTCTTAAATTATTAATGCTAACTCTAATTCCTGATCTGGCCGTAAAGTTTGATCTTGGCTAGTTAGATTTGGACTAATCTGTAACTGTGTTTCAACTGAACTCACCATCAGTGATTGTGCTTGACAGCAATACTGCGTCTCAGTCAAGATAACTGCATGTTGTATGAATGTAAATATAGTTTCTTAGACAGCGTGACGAAGATTACTATAAAACTGAAACCTTGGCAAACTTTACCCACAACTCTCAGTTTTATTTACGATATTCATCAAAAAAGAAAAGGTTATCCATGAAGGTACTTTACCCAGAAGCCCTTGGGTTGTTCTTGATTGGTCACGGTTGGAACTTGGAATCGATACCTTTAGAATATGAGAAGTATGGTTGTGATTAAATCATGTGGTTGAGGGCATGTTTGTGTGTGTGAGTGTGTGAGTGAGTGGGTGAATGTGTGTGTGGGTGTGTCTAAGGTTGATCACACCTCAGAATTCACAGCCAGTCACAGAATTAAGTCTTTTACACTCAGAATAAGTAACTGAGAAAGGAAATCCTGTGCTCCAAATATAATTTAAAACAGCAAGTATTAACTCTTCTCTGCATGCTGGGTATTTTCTCTCCATCTCAGACTGAAATTTAAGACTTTTGAATACATGGAGGAATGGAATTGATGACAGAATAAGGAGGTGTGGCTAAACGTCTGCTCCCTGACCAATTCCATACCTGGAAATCACTTTCCACTAATATTCGCGGATTTTTCCAAGGCTTGCATGTATGTTTGCACGTGTGTGTGTGTGTACGTGTTTGTGTTCATACGGCCATGTGTGTGTATTTGCACTCTTGCACTTTTGAGGTTCATGTTGTTCTGGTTCTTCCCTTTGGCACTTATTTGGACACACAAAGTTGAGCTTCATGTTCTGGCTACCTGCAATGTTTGGGGACTATTTTGTTGTTATGATGAGTGACCGATGCTCTTTTGTAAAGCTCGTTCTTGGAAGTCATTTTGGTTTAAAGAATCTCTCTTGTCTTCTTCTCCTCTCATGCTTGGTGTCCATTCGTGACATCGCCTCATGCCAAGAAGATGAACTATCCCTGACCTCGGATCGGATCGCACTTCTGAAGCAGCTGAGTGAACTGGTCATTCTGTGACCCCCGTCCCAAACTTCCATAATAAAAGAAATATGGTTTGCAAAGCAACTAGTTCTGTCTGTCTGTCTCTGTTATATCACAGCAGTGTCAGGAAAATATGATGTCTCCGGGTAGTGGAAGATTCCCAAAACTACTGGATCCATCTGAGTCTTTCTTCTGGGAGAAAAGGGAAGTGACTGTTTTGTCTTGTTGTTTGTAGCTCGGTGTTCTTGGGATTTTGGCTTCCTTTATTTCTTGGGGTGGTTGCCAAGGACATATAACTTCCCTGGATACGGCCCTCATTCTACCTCAGAGTGGTCCCAGGGTAATTCCCCCCCAGGATAACTGCCCCCCCACAGGGTAACTATTTCAGGAGAACCCCCCTAGCTCATCTGAAGGTAAAACCTCACAGTGATTGGCGATAAAAAAAAACTGTTTCTCATTCCCTACCCCACTGAACTGAATAAACACATTTCCACTTATTTACTTGTTAAACTTTCCTTTGTTTTTCTGTCACACACACATGGATTGGTTTCTGAGAAAATGTGTTGTTTAAGTTAAATCTTCAAAGTTTACAACCAGTGACAATCATCACATATATGAGATCAACTAGAGTTTATGTCAGTGGGTTAACCTGTAAACAAGAACCCCTTCATTTCTGTTTTATGCCACAAAGTAATTCACATTTATCATCATGTGAAAGAGCTTTGTGGAAATCTGTATAAGATGTTGTGTTCTAGTCCTCAAAACCCTGTTTGATACTCAGCTGGCAAGGGAAATGACTCTATAGTGATCCGTCTATATCTCTTTATTTATCTCTCTGTCTATATCTCTTTATTTATCTCTCTGTCTATATCTCTTTATTTATCTCTCCGTCTATATCTCTTAATTTATCTCTTTCTTTATCTCTCCGTCTATATCTCTTTATTTATATCTTTCTTTATCTCTGTCTATATCTCTTTCTTTATCTCTGTCTATATCTCTTTATTTATCTCTTTCTTTATCTCTCCGTCTTTATCTCTTTATTTATCGTTCCGTCTATATCTCTTTATTTATCTCATTCTTTATCTCTCCGTCTTTATCTCTTTTTCTTTATCTCTGTCTTTATTTCTCCTTTTCTTCGTCTCTTTATCTTTCTATCTCTCTCTCTCTTTCTTTATCTCTCTCTCTCACACACAAATACACACACAAACTCATGCCTGTCCAGCTTCTTATATCGATGATTTAATCTCATCAGAATGAGGACTAACTTTTTCCAGCCCAAATACCACATGACCTACTTCTTTCAAATAGACACTCCAAAACAACATGTGGGAAAAAATTCTGGTGGTTCTGTCTACTTTCAATGCAACCGCAAAATTGATATAATTGACATTCAAATAACCTCCCAATTAAGGGTTGTCGTGACTTGTATACAAATATATGGAAATGAGGTCAGTTCTTGATGAATATATTCAAATTAATAGCATTGTGTAATGTACTGCTATAGACCACCAGATAGACCACCAGATAGACCACCAGATAGACCACCAGATAGACCACCAGATTTAACAAGGTGGGCTGAAACTGAGCAGCCACATGTGCCACAGTGCAACACAGTCTGCAGTCTGACAAGCTGTTCTGGGACCAGCTCATCACTCTCCTTCTACACAATATGACTCTGAAATCTACCAGTGGATCTCGGCCTTCAGGTCCACGTATGGAAAGTAAGATGGGCCTGGACTCAATCAAGACAGCTTTGCCCTTTGGGAAGCTTCCTCTATAAAAGAGCATTCAGTTCCTCCACAGCCTGCAGACCTTGACTCTCATTCAGATGGCTGAAAATTATTATTGAGCTGACGGCTTTAATGGAATATAATGGAGAAGCACGTGTGGAGCAAACATCTGTATCATCTTATGGCAGGAAGTTGGTTTACACAGCCGTAAAGAGCTTGGATGGTACAATACTGTCTCCGTGTCATCCCTGGTTAACTTAAGAATAGAGGGTTTCCCTCTCAGTCTAATTCAGCGCTCTTCTTGTAACAGGGAAACAGGGTTTGGTCTGGTTGTTGCAGTAAAGAGCAGCCTGCCAGCTTTTAAACAGAGCAGAAAGAGCAGGATGGGACTGTTTAGAAAAAAGAATGTAGCGAGAAAAATATATATTTTTGACATTTGCTTTTCTTTCATTCCACCACACACACACACACACACACACACACAGACACACAGGCACACAAGCACACACAGGCACACACACACACACAGGCACACACACGCACAGGAGTCTGGGTTGGGAAAAAGGATCCCAGATTTGATCGCTTCCCTTTAGCACTTTAACATCTGTTGCAGATGTGCTTGTCCTCTCACACGTGCTGTCACTGTCTCTCCTCCTCTTTCCTTCTCTCTCTTCTCCTCCTGAAAACACACTCACACACCCTCACACTGACAAACACACTCACACACCCTCACACTGACAAACACACTCACACACCCTCACACTGACAAACACACTCACACACCCTCACACTGACAAACACACTCACACACCCTCACACTGACAAACACACTCACACACCCTCACACTGACAAACACACTCACACACCCTCACACTGACAAACACACTCACACACCCTCACACTGACAAACACACTCACACACCCTCACACTGACAAACACACTCACACACCCTCACACTGACAAACACACTCACACACCCTCACACTGACAAACACACTCACACACCCTCACACTGACAAACACACTCACACACCCTCACACTGACAAACACACTCACACACCCTCACACTGACATTTCTCTTTTGTTAACTCATCAGTTCTTCAGGCTAAACTAAAAGCTCTCATACTGGTAACTTGATGACCGTGCTACTTCCTTCAGGTCAAGATAACTTTACTACAAAATTTGGTGCCAAACGAAACATTAGTGTAAGTTTCCATTATCGCTCACCCAGAGTGAAGGAAACATACGTCAAAACCTGCGACAGACACAAGTGGGAGATATAAAGCAAGACTGACAAATCATTTAATGATTAATTCCAGTAAAACAACCATGATATTATACAGTGGGCAGGATCAGCACCACACCAGAGATGATGTCTGTCTGGCTGGCTGGTTATGTGAGTGGATGACTGGCTGGCTGGTTATGGTGCCATAAAAGAGAGGTAACTGCATGAGATGAAGAAGGAGAGATCAAAAGAAATAAGGGAGATGCTGCAAGGGAGTGAGAAGAGGGAGGTGAGAAGAGGGAGTGAGAAGGAGTGAGAAGAGGGAGGAGAGAAGAGGGAGTGAGAAGAGGGAGTGAGAAGAGGGAGTGAGAAGAGGGAGTGAGAAGAGGGAGGAGAGAAGAGGGAGTGAGAAGAGGGAGTGAGAAGAGGGAGTGAGAAGAGGGAGGTGAGAAGAGGGAGGTGAGAAGAGGGAGGTGAGAAGAGGGAGTGAGAAGAGGGAGTGAGAAGAGGGAGGTGAGAAGAGGGAGTGAGAAGAGGGAGTGAGAAGAGGGAGTGAGAAGAGGGAGAAGAGGGAGTGAGAAGAGGGAGTGAGAAGAGGGAGGTGAGAAGAGGGAGAAGAGGGAGTGAGAAGAGGGAGTGAGAAGAGGGAGGTGAGAAGAGGGAGGTGAGAAGAGGGAGGTGAGAAGAGGGAGGTGAGAAGAGGGAGGTGAGAAGAGGGAGTGAGAAGAGGGAGTGAGAAGAGGGAGGTGAGAAGAGGGAGTGAGAAGAGGGAGTGAGAAGAGGGAGTGAGAAGAGGGAGAAGAGGGAGTGAGAAGAGGGAGTGAGAAGAGGGAGTGAGAAGAGGGAGTGAGAAGAGGGAGTGAGAAGAGGGAGGTGAGAAGAGGGAGTGAGAAGAGGGAGGTGAGAAGAGGGAGTGAGAAGAGGGAGTGAGAAGAGGGAGTGAGAAGAGGGAGTGAGAAGAGGGAGTGAGAAGAGGGAGGTGAGAAGAGGGAGAAGAGGGAGTGAGAAGAGGGAGTGAGAAGAGGGAGTGAGAAGAGGGAGGTGAGAAGAGGGAGAAGAGGGAGTGAGAAGAGGGAGTGACAAGAGGGAGGAGAGAAGAGGGAGTGAGAAGAGGGAGGTGAGAAGAGGGAGTGAGAAGAGGGAGTGAGAAGAGAGAGTGAGAAGAGGGAGTGAGAAGAGAGAGTGAGAAGAGGGAGTGAGAAGAGGGAGTGAGAAGAGGGAGGAGAGGGAGTGAGAAGAGGGAGGTGAGAAGAGGGAGGTGAGAAGAAGGAGTGAGAAGAGGGAGTGAGAAGAGGGAGGAGAGAAGAGGGAGTGAGAAGAGGGAGAAGAGGGAGTGAGAAGAGGGAGGTGAGAAGAGGGAGGTGAGAAGAAGGAGTGAGAAGAGGGAGTGAGAAGAGGGAGAAGAGGGAGTGAGAAGAGGGAGGTGAGAAGAGGGAGGTGAGAAGAAGGAGTGAGAAGAGGGAGTGAGAAGAGGGAGTGAGAAGGAGTGAGAAGAGGGAGGAGAGAAGAGGGAGTGAGAAGAGGGAGGAGAGTGAGGCAGGATGAGAGATGTGAAGGAGAACTGAGTGATGAAAACTACACTAAGTCTATTTCAGCTTTAGAATGTGTTCTACAACTATAATACAGGAGTGAGATAAGTCTTTCAAAGAAGCAGTTAGAAGCAAAGAGTCTAGACTGGCTTCAGTGACTGACAGCAAGATATGCCTCCATAATTATGAATCATGAACAGCACAAACGTTTTTCCTACCCAGGTTTGGAACGAGCTGATGAATGAACCCAAGAATGGTGCAAGACTATGTTAAATAAAGTAGCCAAAGAAAGCAAAGGTAACCTCAACACTAACTCATCTATCAGTGAAATATTCTGTGAAAGTAGGCTGGTGAGTTACTGTGGAGTTGGTATTTAACATTTCCAGAGAATGGCTTTGTCTTGATTAACAGTTGCTTTCAACAGTTGATTCAGTACAAACTGTTCCTGTACCTACAGCCATGGCAATGGGTATGTTATTCACATACTTAAGACACAGTTTAACAGCTATTATATACTCACATACAGAAAGCCAGCTCTCTTTTCGATCAATCTTTCTTTTCCTTTCTCCAGTCAGGTGTATGAATCTGGACTAAACTGTCTAAGAACAGCTGTCACCAAATCTCTCATTATGAAGGTTTCCCTTTCACTGAACCTCTCTGTTTTGGCCTCAGTCCTCTTTACTAAGGGTTTGTAATCCTGGTTCTGGAAGCCCACAGTCCTGAAGGTTCTAGATGATTCCCTGCTCCAGCACACCTGGTTCTAATCATGAGGCTTCCACAGAGCTTGATAACGACCCTTCATTAGAATCAGGTGTGCTGGAGCATCTGGAATGATCAAAGATTCTAGAATCATAGATTGCACTGGTTGTTATGTTTGATGAAAACAAATGTGCTCTATAAAGAAAGATATAGATATTTTTTTTCAATCTTTGATTTCTATAGTACCTTTTTATTCAACGTCCATTCCTGAGCAAATATTCAAACTTTTATTCAATGAGTGTCTGTATACACACAATACAAGAACTTGATGGAAAGCACAATGTAAGTTGAGGAACTCAGACAGTAAGCAGTCAGAAGCCATTGTTAAGCCACTGTTACATAAAACATCACAAAGTAGAATTAACACACTCTTCAACTCATAAGAGTCTGTTCCAGTTCAGACTGTGCTTTTGTTTATAGATGACAAAAACACACTGTTTAATGATACACCTGAATCATGAAGTTACTGTTTGCTTTGGATGGTATAAATATGGAGAGAGGCTTAAGAATGTTTGGGTAATAACACACACACTTTCCGATGAGTTAAAAGTTGGCAGACATTCCCCTCCCTCCCTCCCTCCCTCTCTCCCTCCCTCCCTCCCTCCCTCCCTCCCTCCCTCATATACAGACTTCTTTATATAAAAAGTGCACCATTGTAAAATACAGGGACATATTGATGAAGATGTAACTATTATATTCTCTTTGTGTGGAGCACCATACAGGCTTCTTCTGCTGTAAGCTACAGTAGGTCTTTAGCAGGGGGAGTCTATGAGAGGTCAGGAGCTTCGGGACACAACTGTTGCCCTTGGCAGCGACCTCTCTGTGACCCCTGTGTTACCACTTCCCTGGTATGGGCACCCCACACTCATACCAGCCCACAAAGGGGTGAGGAGTGCGCCGGCCAATCGCTCCGAAGGTCACTGGCTCCTGCCGGTGGGCACGGTAGTAACCTAGGAAACACAACAGAGAGAGGCGTGTGATCATGACATCACAGGCATGTTCAAAACACATCAGCAACACGTATTTTATAATATGTTCAGTTTGTCAATTTACCACAAGACCACACTTTTATGCATCTTATTCATCCCTAAACTTGAATAGGAAAGCCACAGGATGTGCAATGCATGATGGGATTGTGAGTTTTCCTGACCTTGTGCGGTGGGAAGATGGTTGGAGAGGTTAGGCATGCCTGTCCTTCCATCCAGGTGGGCGTCTACAAACTGACAGTGATCTTCTCCATGTCCGTAGGTGTCTGCTATACTGTAGAACACATCTGGAAGGAAACAGGAGGGACTCCATCAACAATGCTCCTACGTAACACCAGGAACTCTGGGTAACCAAGGAGACGAGAAGAAAGACTCAGCGGACAGGAAGTCTACCTTTAAGGGCGTCTCCCATGAAGATCTTGTAGCGCAACGAGTTGCACAAGACCACGCCCACAAACTTCCTGTACCAGGTCCTCTTGACAAACTGACTTCCTTTACAGGCGCTGTGGGCGGGGTTAAATCTGAAGGTGAAGGGGATCCAGATTGGCTCTCCACCTGGAGAGGGGAGGAGTTACAGAGGAGGACAGAAGGTGGTTAGGTAGAGAGGTCAACACAAATAATGAAGTCGACATTTTAAATGTCAGAATTCATTTGTTAAATAAAATATTTGTTGTCCACGCATGAATGTATTGTAGTCCTTCTGTTTCAGGATATGTCTGTAACCATGGTGATGGTGTGGATAGGGGAGGAGGTGTGGGGTGGGGGGTGGGGGGGGTGACGAGAGTGTTAAGAATTGGAACACCTTCCCCTCCTCTTCCCATACCTGACTGACTCTTTTTATTAAAAACAATAAATACCCAAAAGGCCGTGCCCTGGGTTTCCAAAGAGAGGAATTTTTCCACCATGGCAGAGCGCCAGGAGAGAGTCACACCTGGTACACCAGGCAGAGAGAGAGAGCGTCACACCTGGTACACCAGGCAGAGTGAGAGTGTCACACCTGGTACACCAGGCAGAGTGAGAGTGTCACACCTGGTACACCAGGCAGAGAGAGGGCGTCACACCTGGTACACCAGGCAGAGTGAGAGCGTCACACCTGGTACACCAGGCAGAGAGAGAGCGTCACACCTGGTACACCAGGCAGAGTGAGAGCGTCACACCTGGTACACCAGGCAGAGAGAGAGAGTCACACCTGGTACACCAGGCAGAGAGAGAGCG
>CM059327.1:14118748-14126070 GCA_030340685.1 Protosalanx chinensis
ACACACACACACACACACACAAACACACACAGAACACACACAGAACACACACAGAACACACACACAGAACACACACACACAAACAGAAACACACACACCTGGAGTTGGGTTTGAGGTTCTCTATGGGCAGGTGTGTTCCACTGGAGGAGCTGGACGACCACCTGTTGTTGAGGACGTCATCGTAGGACGCACTGTGGACCATGTAGCCTGTAAGGTCAGACAGGGGTCAGAGAAGCCTGCAAGGGTCACACAGGGGTCAGAGAAGCCTGCAAGGGTCACACAGGGGTCAGAGAAGCCTGCAAGGGTCACACAGGGGTCAGAGAAGCCTGCAAGGGTCACACAGGGGTCAGAGAAGCCTGCAAGGGTCACACAGGGGTCAGAGAAGCCTGCAAGGGTCACACAGGGGTCAGAGAAGCCTGCAAGGGTCACACAGGGGTCAGAGAAGCCTGCAAGGGTCACACAGGGGTCAGAGAAGCCTGCAAGGGTCACACAGGGGTCAGAGAAGCCTGCAAGGGTCACACAGGGGTCAAAGAAGCCTGCAAGGGTCACACAGGGGTCAAAGAAGCCTGCAAGGGTCACACAGGGGTCAGTCTGTCAGCCTGTCTTCCTGTCTGTCTGTCTGTCAGCCTGTCTGTCTGTCTGTCAGCCTGTCTTCCTGTCTGTCTGTCTGTCTGTCTGTCAGCCTGTCAGTCTGTCTGTCTGTCAGCCTGTCTGTCTGTCTGTCTGTCTGTCAGCCTGTCTTCCTGTCTGTCTGTCTGTCAGCCTCTCTGTCTGTCTGTCTGTCAGCCTGTCAGTCTGTCTGTCTGTCTGTCCGTCTCTTTCCTTTCTGTCTTTGTTTCTGTCTGTCTCTCACCCTCTCATTTCCTCTGCAGAGGAGTAGAAGATGACTACAGGTCATCTGGTAAAACAGAGGTTGTGAAAGAGAAGAATGAGAGTGATAGAGAGGAGGTGAAGGGGAAACAGGGGGAGATACCAGAGAGAGAGAGAGGGAGGGACCAGAGAGAGGAGAGAGAGAACAGGATGAACAGCCAAGAAGAGATGGAGAGATGAAAAATGAAGTTAGCGTGAGAGAAATGGACAGAGATATATAAAGAGAGAGAGAGTGTGAGGGTAAACATGTAGTATCTGTTATAGAGATCAGAAATGCTTGGAGGAGCACGAACTTCTGTTGCTCTGCCAAACACACCACACACACACACAGGCACGTGCACACACACACACACACTCAGGCACGTGCACACACACACACACAGGCACGCACACACACCTTCACGCTGACTGACAGTGTTATTTCACATCACATTCATCATTTCATGTTCACTGTTAAAACTGGATCTTTGTTTTTTTCTCTGTCTATGTCTGTTTCTCAACATCTCCCTCTCTCCCTCTTTCTCCCTCTCTCTCTTATATTTTTTTTGTTTGGCAAACAAACCAAAGTTCTCTCATGACGGAAAAACATTAAGCTAAGACCTCAAACACTTCCTGTAAGAATTCAATTATCCTATCACCTGACACCATGTCATCCTTCAGGGGGCGGGCCCAGTCCAGGATGACAAATGAGTGACAGCCCTCCATGGCAACCACTGTGATATTATGGGGTTTGTTCTTGGGGGGCTGATTCTGATTGGTGGCTAGGTTGTCTTTCTCCAGAAGGTTCTCCAGAACGTCCACTTGCAGATACTCCAGAGCCTCCGTCAGGGAGCACGGTGCTCCTGGGTCCTTCTGGATGTAGGTCAGATAGGGAGCTGGGGAGAAGGAAGGAGGGAGGGGGGAGGAAAAGGAGGGAGGGAGGGAGAGAGAGGTGGAAAAAGGTGGAAGAAAAAATGTGAGGAAACGGAATAAGCGAAAAGTGGATGATTGACAAGGAAGAAGCGAAATAACTCAATGAAACAATGGAAAAGACAATCCTACTAATGTGAAAGTGGAATTTACTACTCATCTACTAATACAAATCATGTAATAGTTGATTTACTTGTATGTGCATTTGAAAGGGTGTGTGTGTGTGTGTGTGTGTGTGATCCACTCCAGTCTGTCCACCCCTGTTCTCCCTCCTCCTCTTCCTTGATACCAGCTGGACCCACAGCTGTCAGCCCTTCCAGATTTCCCAGAATCCCTTGCAGCCTGACAGAGGCGGAGGGCTGGACTCTCTTGCCTCCACACACACCAACATGCTAACACGTGTCACTGTGCTCACATTAACACATGCTGTCTGTGTGTGTGTGTCTGTTTGTGTGTGTGTGTGTGTGTGTCTGTTTGTGTGTGTGTGTGTGTGTACTGTCTCAGTCCTGTCTGCACAGGTGTGTGTGTTCGTCATCATCAAACCCACATGTCTGTATGACCATGAAGGTTACCATGGTGACAGTGTGAAGATGTGCAGCTAACCGTCCTTCACTGAAGATGACTGGAACACCTGCACACACCTGAGCCACACACCTGAGCCACACACCTGAGCCACACACCTGAGTCACACACCTGAGTCACACACCTGAGTCACACACCTGAGCCACACACCTGAGCCACACACCTGAGTCACACACCTGAGTCACACACCTGAGTCACACACCTGAGTCACACACCTGAGCCACACACCTGAGTCACACACCTGCACACACCTGAGTCACACACCTGAGTCACACACCTGAGCCACACACCTGAGTCACACACCTGCACACACCTGAGTCACACACCTGAGTCACACACCTGAGCCACACACCTGAGTCACACACCTGAGTCACACACCTGAGTCACACACCTGAGCCACACACCTGAGTCACACACCTGAGCCACACACCTGAATCACACACCTGAGCCACACACCTGAGCCACACACCTGAGCCACACACCTGAGCCACACACCTGAGTCACACACCTGAGCCACACACCTGAGCCACACACCTGAGTCACACACCTGAGCCACACACCTGAGCCACACACCTGAGCCACACACCTGAGCCACACACCTGAGTCACACACCTGAGCCACACACCTGAGTCACACACCTGAGCCACACACCTGAGCCACACACCTGAAAGAGACAGAGAGAGAGAGAGACATAAAGAGAGAGAGAGACACAGAGAGAGAGAGAGACAGAGAGAGAGAGAGACAGAGAGAGAGAGATAGAGAGAGAGAGACAGAGAGAGACAGAGAGAGACAGAGAGAGAGAGAGAGAGAGAGAGAGCCCTTTCCAGAATTGAGAATGTGTCAAAGTCTGGGCAGCCTTGTGGGATTTGAAATATTAAACTCATAAATAGCAAAAAGGATGTTTCAGCTGTCTGGCCAAAAAGACCTCCCTTCCTTCATCTCCTCTTTTCTTTCTTTCTTTCCTCTTTCCTTCCTTTTGTTTTCCTCTTCATTCCTTCCCTTCTCCTCTCTTCTCCTCCCCCCTGCCTCCCCTCTGCCTCTCCCCCTTTTCTCTCTCCTTTTTATTTCCAGCTGACATCGACACAATTCGCTTCAGTCCACCATCTCTTCTGTTATTCGATTCAGTTTTTCTATTTCCGTCTCCATATAACGGTTGTAATGATGTTCAGATGTTCCAGTACTGCAGTGGTTCTGCTGTCGGACCAGCCTGGCCTACAAGGTCCCTGCTGACTCCAATATGGGCAGCAGGAACATGGACTGGACCCTCTGGTGCTTTACTGGGTCAACACACATCTAAAACATGACGGTGTGGTGGTCAGATAATGAAGCTCACTGATAAAGAGGCTGATAGTTGGGTAAACAGTGTTCCTGGGGGTCCACAGAGACTCCCTCACCAGGGTGGATGAGGAGGTTATACAGTCAAACAGTGCCTGACATCGCTGGCTCCATGTGAGGGGTGAGACTGCTGACATGACATCATCATGACATTCATCACCAACAGGCATCCAAGTATCACTGAGGGAATCCTTTAGAACCAGCAGATGGTACTACAGACAGGATGTGTGTGTGTGTGTGTTTGTGTGTTTGCCTGTTAGCGTGTGCATATGTGTGTATGCAGTGGTGTGTATCTAGTCCTCACCTCCAGTCACCACCCTCAGTCCTCACCACTAGTCCTCACCCTCAGTCCTCACCCCTAGTCCTCACCCTCAGTCCTCACCACTAGTCCTCACCCTCAGTCCTCACCCCTAGTCCTCACCCTCAGTCCTCACCACTAGTCCTCACCCTCAGTCCTCACCCCTAGTCCTCACCCTCAGTCCTCACCACTAGTCCTCACCCCTAGTCCTCACCCTCAGTCCTTACCACTAGTCCTCACCCCTAGTCCTCACCCTCAGTCCTCACCCTGTACCCAGAATTCCCTGTCCCCCACAGTACACATATCAACAGGTAGGTGGTGTGTCTGTGAGTGTCTTTACAGGGTTCTAACCCAGCCACAACCAGAAGCCAGAGCTCCACTCTACTCACTGAAGGAAAACACACAGGAACACACAACCACCAGCGTTATATAGGGATGAGACAGGTAGCCACACACACACACACACACACAGACACACACACAGCAAGCTTTGCACGCAGTCACGAATATACACACAAACACATGTAGACACACTCAATCATAGAGATGTGTTTCAACTTAAGCCACAGGCCTTGTATCATTATTTATGTTCTTCCAAAAGAAAATGAATGACTCCACTCTAATACTCCCTGTTTCTCCCTGACGTTAAGCAGTGCTTCGCTTCCACAAAGCCAGAAGGTTCTACAGAGCAGCTGACAGATGAGGGCGATCACTCACATTACTGATCCGTCTGCTGGACAAGGTTAAAACTTATTTGACGTTAAGTATGATATGCAGATGATAGAGATAAGCTGTACACTTCAGAGCTGTCTGTGTGTGTGTGCGGGCGTGTTTGAGTGTGTGTGTAAATGTGTGTGTAAGCTTGTGTGTCTTTTGGGGGGGGATACGCAAACCCTTGTCAGTGGTATGAGAGACAGGAGACACAGATAAAGTCACAATCACAAAACATTTGCACACACACACACACACACACACGCATGGATACATCTGCTCAAACCACACACAAAAACAACACACACACACACACACACACACTTTCTCTACATTACCTGTGAAGCGTTTCTTTCCAGTAACATCGTACTCGGAGGAGGGGCTGTTGTTGAACGGCCTGGTGTCTGGCTCTGGGGTGGGGGGGCTGGTGGTGGGGGGGGGCAGGGTGGTCGACGGCAACAACTCATCTAAGAAAATGAATGCACACACACACATACAAAAGCACACACACACACAGTTACCCACACACACATGAATATATGGACACCACTCTGTTTCTGTGTGACTCTGAAACAAGTCGTTCTGTTCTGTATCCCTCGCCTGGTGTTGTAAGCCCATAAACACCAACACTGGTGTAATTGCAGTAGCGTGATGTCACTGGAAAGTTACCCTGCCTGTGATCGCTTAAGGCTCCTCAGTCTGAGGGTTTCATCTGCAGGGACTCAGCTATGAAAATGAAAAGGGTTTCGCAGCGATAATGCAGAGTACTTCTCTGTGTGTATGTCTGTGTGTGTGTGTGTCTGTGTGTTAATAAGAATGTTCACAGTCATGTTGGGTTTAGTTTTGTGATGCTACAACAAACAAACAAATAAATAAACAAACAAACAAATCACAGTGGGTCCCCAAGTACAAACACACAAACAACCCCCTTTGTGAACCCGGTTTTCAAACACACAGACCACCGAAACCATGGTGATGACCCGGGCATCACATGACAGGGAGACGACGTAAACATGTCAACACAAACAAAGATCAACAAACAAATCAACAAACAAGCAGGCGGGTCTACGATCTCAGCCAATACCTTCCTCAACAGCTAAAGCATCAAGCACCATGGCGACTGTAACCATGGAGTCCATTTCCATTCCTGAGGATTCCTCTGTTGGAGAAGCAGGACAAGCTGAGGCATGATCTCCAGTGCAGACACTCACTCACTCACTCACACTCACACACACTCACTCACTCCCTCACACACTCACTCACTCACACACACACACACTCACACACACAGCCTTTTTCATAAGAAACACATTTTGATCAAACGGATGTCAAAAATGTGTACCGTTTTAAATGTGCCATAAAGTGCTATAATTATCCCCTTGGTAGAAACAGTATTCCTCCCAGTTAAGAGACATCGTACTCCGCTGACTGAATAAGTGTGGGTGTGTCTGATGTTGATCTCCTGAACCCACACAACACTAAAGTGAGTGTGCAGCAGGAAGCTGCTCAAGCTGTCTTACTCTTGTATTTATGTGTGTGTTTGTGTGGATACATGCATCCAAGCCACAAGTGTGTGAAGTGTACTGTGTGCTTGGTGGTAACACACACTGTCAGTTCAGTTTACAACCACCGCCCAGACACAGATGGAGAGATTTATTTGTGGCTCCTGTAGCCACAAAACACACACACACACACACACACACACACAAAGACACACACACGAGCACACACACAGACACACACACACACACACAAACACACACACAAGCACACACACACAGACACACACAAGCACACACACAGACACACACACACAAACAAACAAACACAAGCACACACACACACACAGACACAGACACACACTCTCTCTCCAGACATCCAGTGCCCAGATGACACAGATCTGTGTGTTTGGATGCAATCCACAGCAGCAGATCAGGACAGACAGACATGGTAGAAACATACACTACACTGATCCCAGCTTCTGAGCTAACAGCTTCCTCAGCCTTCAGTGGTAAGAAATGGAGGAAAGAGATATAAGGGATGATCTTGTGGAAGAAAAAAACGGAATCGGTCAATTAGGACACTTGGTTGTTTCCAAGTTCTATTATATATCTGTCATGCCAGAAAAACAAACAAATTGAACCTGAATCAAACCATATCAGTGTGTCTTACTGAATCTGAATCTTACCATCTGGGTAGCAGTTGAGAAACCCATCCTGGTCCAATGAGGGGAACCCCTGAGAGTCCAGCTGGGACAAGGTTCCAGGAGGGCAGGTGGGCCACTCTGGCAGGGTGGTGGGTTCCTCTGTGGTCCACTGTGGGGTGGTGGTGGGGGTGGGGGTGGTGGTGGTGGGTTCCTCTGTGGTGGTAGGAGGGGCGGTTGTGGTTGTTGTTTTGGGTTTTGGACGGTTCAGGCCAACCACTGGTTTCCCTCCCACGGTCAGGAACTTCTCTTTGGGGTTGACCACCGGTCGACTGTCTCTACTGTTACCAAACAGAGCCAAGCCTTCCTGGTTGACCAATGGACTGCCTTCGTGATCTGGAGGGAGGGGAAGGGGACAAGGTACTAAATACGCTGTGCTAGCGATGAAGAGGCGTTTAACACCTTGGGACGCGT
>CM059327.1:14129070-14134070 GCA_030340685.1 Protosalanx chinensis
AGATAGAGAGGGAGAGAGAAAGAGAGAGCGAGAGAGAGAGAGAGAGGGAGAGGGAGAGAAAGAGGGGGAGAGAGGGAGAGAGAAAGAGAGAGCGAGAGAGAGGGGGAGAGAGAGAGGGAGAGGAAGGGAGAGAGAGAGGGGGCGAGAGAGAGGGAGAGAGAGAGAAAGAGAGGGGGAGAGAGAGGGAGAGGGAGGACAACAACAAAGTACCACAACAAGCAGCTGCTGAGTGTCTCAGAGAGCAGAACATGACCTCACTCACTGAGCATGTCCAGACGGGGGAGCAGAGAGTGAAAGGGGGATAGGGGGGAGAGAGGGGGGGGGAACAAGAGAGCTCTCTCTCATAGAGAAAGAGAGTGGAAGAGAGAGAGAGGGGGACGGAGAGTGTGTGAGAGAGAGGGAGTCATGAGGCTGAGCAGTTAGGGAGTCCGGCTAGTAAATAGAAGGTACCCGGTTCAAACCCCAGATGTGGCAACGTGACGTTGTGTCCTTGGGCAATGCACTTCACCCTACTTGCCTCAGTGGGGGAATGTCCCTTTACTTGCTGTAAGTCTCTCTGCATAAGAGCGTCTGATGAATGACGACATGTAAATGTGGGGAGAGAGGAAGAGGGAGAGAGAGAGCTAGAGAATCAACCATTGTAATGTGGTATCTTGAACTAAAAAACTTAGTTTTATTCTAGGATTAATCATTTCCCTCTCCAAAACTGGACAGATTATTTTTCTCTACGGGTCCTTTTGGCAATAGAGGCATTTTATATCTTACTTGGTGGATAGGAGAGGGGGGGGGTAGATTCCAAATTAAGAAGAGTTAGCTGTTAGTTTATCTTCAACATGACAAATGCCTCATCGCTTGGCTCCAAGCTTTACTGCATCCTCACCGAGAGCAGAAGCGAGCAAACAGGACGACAGCAGATCACGGATGAACAGACGAGCCGTTTCCTCTCAGGCCTCTATAGACTCGGACTCCTGCAGATGTTGTGTCTGGAAGCTGCACCTGTGCAAACTGCGGCCAGTCCAGCAGAGTGAACCCCGCTGGTGCGTAATTACGCACGGGAGCAGAGAAGTCCAGCGCGCTCCACAAGACGGCAGCACGTGATAAAAAGCAGCAGCAGAGCTGAGGAGCAACAAATCCAGAGGCTGATCTATAGAAACACCGTAAAGACCTCCTCCTCTCCTGTCTGCAGATCCCCCACTGAATATCACAGACCTGCTGAAGCGGCCAGATGACGTCATTGTTTTGGCTCTATATGCCATTACCATCCATTAGAAATCAAAGCAAAGTTTCCCTGTTTGTGTTTTCTTCTTATAATTCCCTGCTGGTGGAGGTGCTGATTGTAATCCCGTGTTATATGAGCTAACATTGGTCATTTTAATTTCACTGTCAAAGCTACTTGAGCACGCGCCTATGAGGTCAGATCAGATCCCTCGTGCGTCCACATGGTGACATCACATGTTCCCCTCCTGATGACATCGAGCTCCTGCTTTAATCCAGTCATTATTATTATTTGCTGTACTGAAGTTAAATAACGTTCTTTCTTTTTACACCTGTGAACGGTTAAGCACGGTTTTACTTTAACATGTCTCCCCCCACCCTGCCCCAGCCTGCCTCTAGAAACTCCACGTGCATAACGCGCGCAAAAAGACATCAAGACAAATAAGCACGACAATAAACAATAACAACGTGTCACAGACTGAATTAAAGACCCACATCAGTCCAAAATCCACACAAACCTTCTGAAACCACAGGAAGACTCTGTGTGACCCACGCATGACACATGATTTGAATTTTAAAACCCTCTTGCAGAAGGCTTTCTAACGAAGCTGGACAGGAATCTGTAATTAACTGATTAACTGACTAATTAACGCGCGTGGCAGCAGCCCATCAGATGATCTTCCACACCTGTTAAGACCCCCATCACGTGCGGAGAGCCCTCACCTGTCACGTGCGGAGGGACCTCACCTGTCAGTCCGGGACTTGATGCGCTGAAGGTGAGAAGGAGCGCCAGCAGGGTCCCTCGTGCTGCGGAGGGAGCCATGGTGAGGTTAGTGCGCTATTGAAGGAGAGGGCAGGGACACTGAGAGAGCTGAAGGAGAGGAGAGGGACACGGTGAGGGCTGCTTGGACTGCTGGCACCCACTTCACCATGTGAGTGTCGCCCTCTGCTGGGGAGGAGCAGAACTGTCTGGGAGAACTGCTGTGAACTTCCTCAACACATGAAGATACAAGAGAGTGATGAATCCACGAGTCAGATGAGGCAACTGTTTATGAATGTTGGCCTTCAATTATGGAGTTGGTATCCAGTCAGGGTAAACTCTTTTGAAGCACTGGTCTTACTTGTAGATAGAGTTGAGATTTTTTATATATCTAAATAGTTCAAAGAAGTTCTCATGTCGAGACGAGATAGATGCTTGACCGCAGAAACAACTGATAGGTGATAAATCTGTTCAAAGCTTCTCCTCAACATCTGCCATTTGACTTCTGGGTTCATTGTTTATGTCCGGATTTTTCTGGGAAGAGGGTCGTTGGAAACTTGAACGGTTTTTATTGTTCCCTTGATAATGAAGGTAATGAATTCCTGCCACGATACAGTGGATCTACTGTTTATTGTCACCCATGTTTATCAGTATTGTAATTTAACTTTATAAACGGACACAGAGACATTCCTGTCAATATGAGTTGACATAAACTCTGTTATCTAGATGTGCATCTAACCCTGAATGGTCTTGGTTAGAGGGGCGGCTTGTAATGTAGCCTTTCATTTATTTCACACAAGGGACTAATCATTTCTGCTTTTTGTATATATACTGGCAAGTATTTAAACAGCAACGTGACATGGCATGGCATACAGTACACACAACTACAGATCTTGGCAAGTACAGGTTTTGGGCTCCATATTTAGGCATCTTTCAGAACCAGCGTTGAGACCTTACACGTAATTTATGGCAAAGTGCTTAAAGATTTGACTAGCATTGCTTTATTTATTTTTTATGTATGAGCAAGTAGAGGGAAACCATCTGTAAAAGCCTTAGTTTATCCATATGACACCAGCTGTTAAACTCGTGCCATGATGGAGGGACAAGAGGGGGCAGGTTTTCCTGTCAACTAAGCACAACACACCAGCTGATTTCAATAAGGAGTTTCTCTACATAGTTAAATCAGCTGTTTGTAGTGATTGGTTGAAGTGTAAACCTTCTTGCCCCTTGATGGCACCTAGTTTGACACCAATGATAAAGTACTTCATGCCTAAACAACATTACAGACAAGTTTCCTAAAGTCAAAATACTCAAGTAGGAGCTTACTTCAAGATCTAGATCGAATAGAACAGAGTCAATCACGTCCCTATAAATGTAATTTCATACAGACATAGACACTATAAACCTACTCTCTTTCCGTGTTCTTTATCAACAAACGAACAGAACGAGGTCCGCAGCGCCACCTGGTGGCTGTAGGTTGTATCTGCGCTGGAGGAACACCGTCCTGGGTTTATCTTTATCTACGTTCATAGAACACGTCCCTCATGCAGCGATCATCCACACACGTTCTGGTACCAGAATAAGATCTGGTAGTGACGGGTGGAAAATCTGTCCGTCATTGGGGGGGGGGGGGGGGGGTTCAGTAACCACACAACAATTAGCCTACATAGCGCACATAACATTGAACCTTCAGTGGTTTAGGGCTCTGACTAAACCCTTGTTTTGTACAACAGTAAGATTAAAAACAAAATACAAAATCAATAAAGCACTCACAATAACAACAACAAACAGAGAAGTGGGCTTGTGGTCAAAATCAATAGAATTATCAAACTATTTCCCAAGTCTTCCTCAAGGGGCCAACGACCAAATAACCAAAGTAATCAGCTCTACTGCATGCTACTGTATTCCCACAGTTGCTAGTCTCATCCCCTCACCCACCTCACCTTCTAACCCCCCCCCCCCCTCACCCCTTTCACCCCCACACTCTCTTATGTTACCTCATCAGGTGCAACATATTTGTTTTGTCTAAAAGCTGAAGGCTCAGTAGTGTGTGTGTGTGTGTGTGTTTAAGTGTACTCAAGGCCAGCTTTAGTTCCCCCTAATAAATGTTTCATGAAAGCTTTCAGCGAGGTGTGAAAAGTAAAACCAGTTTAACGATCTTCAGTCAGAGGAATGGACCAGCCTGAGATCAGCTGGGATCACATACAGAATGGACCAGCCTGAGATCAGCTGGGATCACATACAGAATGGACCAGCCTGAGATCAGCTGGGATCACATACAGAATGGACCAGCCTGAGATCAGCTGGGATCACATACAGAATGGACCAGCCTGAGATCAGCTGGGATCACATACAGAATGGACCAGCCTGAGATCAGCTGATTATATCAAAATATATCAACCTATTGATGCATAGATAGAAGTGATGCACATATCAGTGGTAGCGAGGTCAGAGGTCACCGGTTCCTAATTTATTTAGACCTTTACAAAATATCCATGTCCAGGTTTGTATAATACCCATCTAATACTGAAGGGGCTCTCCCTGGAGGACATCATGCTTATGAGAAGGTCCTGGAAGTATCTGATGGAGGCATGGTCCTGGAGGTGTCACCATATCTGTTCTTCATGTTTGGAACATGGCCACAATATCTTAGAAAACCAGATAGAGAATGAATGATATAATCATGTTAAGGTTGACATTTTACGTTCAAATCGCAGGCATAGGCCAGTTCTACTTCTAACTACTAATACAGCCCATAATTCCCACTCCACACATGTTCCACCTGTGTCTTACCCAGGCACGAGGGCAGGTGGAACATAAGTCGCGTTGTTGTGGGTGATCAGTGTTGCGTTGTTCATCTTTAGTACTCCGGCCGCTTTAGTACCACTGACAGAGCTCGTGCAGCAGACCTGTCCTTCTGCACGCTCTCAGGAAACACGAGGAAACAAACAGTTGCCGGGCAACAACGCTTCACGAAGCTAAGGTCATAATAACGGCCTTTATTAATTAGGCCAAATGGTTGAAC
>CM059327.1:14139070-14149070 GCA_030340685.1 Protosalanx chinensis
TGTTCTCTGGCTAATCAGGGAGCATGGCTATGCACACTTAAACACTGAAAACACAAACTTGGAAAACAAGAGGGATTCAAAGACCTAAAGAGAGGAGGACAGGCTGGGAGAGACATACATTTATGTGTATATATTTACATTTATTCATTTAGCAGACGCTTTTATCCAAAGCGACTTACAAGAGAGAGTATATATATATACTGTATAGATAGGTAGATAGGTAGGTAGGTAGGTAGATAGATAGGTAGATAGATAGATAAGGTAGATAGATAGATAGATATATAGATAGATAGGTAGATAGATAGGTAGATATATAGATAGGTAGATAGATAGATAGGTAGATAGGTAGATATATAGATAGGTAGATAGATAGGTAGATATATAGATAGGTAGATAGATAGGTAGATATATAGATAGGTAGATAGATAGGCTGTTGACTTGGCAGTACAGTGCTATTCTTCAGTTGGTCCAGTGGGACTAACTCTTCCTCTGTGCTCCTCTGTCATTAGCACCACTCAACATCAACCACACATCCAGGCTGAACCTCAGGGCTGACCAGCTCGTCACTTCCTCTCAGGCATGGTGTGTGTGTGTGTGTGTGTTGACCATCCCAATCATCTCCATCACTATAACTGTCATCTTCATCATCACTGTCCTATAACATTCATCATCATCCTCACTTCATCTTCTGCATTGTCATTATTATACATAATACATTTATAATCTTCGTCATCCTCATCATCATCTGATTGGTCTCCAGTAGAGTGCATCTGGGGCTAGGCACAGAGTAATGGTGGCTGCATTCATGATTCATGTGGAGCTTTGCTATTAGCAGCCACAGCACAGACACAGCACAGACACAGCACAGACACAGCACAGACACAGCACAGACACAGCACAGACACAGCACAGACACAGCACAGACACAGCACAGACACAGCACAGACACAGCACAGACACAGCACAGACACAGCACAGACACAGCACAGACACCTCCCCCTCTCACACCATCACTGTACACCACACACTCCTGTCTCAGGTGAGCAGAGAGGGTCCAGCACACTGCCTCTCCTGAGGGTCTGCAGGGGCGGGGGTGGGGTCCTCTCCAGCAGACAGGAAGCTGGTCTGTGTTTTGAGTGTGATCCAGATAAGCTGATTTGGGAGGCGTTTCTCTGTGTTGTGTTCAACCAAAGGATTTGCTTCGTTGCATTTTGTGTTTCTTCATGCAACACTGAATACATCTAGTGTAGCAGCAAGGCTGCTTTAATGAGACACACTTACTGCCATGTAATGGGAAATCATTCCAGCCATAACTCTGTGGACATGACTCCTCTTGCATACTGGGTCATTATCAAAGAACGGGTCGTTATCAGGCTTCTGCTGAGCTTCATAACGGCCTATTTGAATCGGGTGTGTTGGAGGAGGGAAACAAAACAAAAAATGCAGGACAGTGGGTCCTGAGGACCAGGGTTAGGGACCACTGATGGAAACCACACCACTGGTTTCTGCTCTCTGCTGAAGAAGCTCAATCCAAAGCTTCTATGTTCACTTCCCTGATGTGCTGTGGCAGATCAAGCAACACCACAGGATCTCAGAGAACAGAATCATTGCCCACTCGGTGACGGGGGTTTAACTGACCAAGTGACCCTTTTAACCCATTAGGGTTAGATCACTGTCATCACTGTCACCCTAACCAGGCCACTGGAAGTGAGTCGCTGCAGGAAACATCCCTGTCTGAGAGAAGGAGGGCTGAATGTGGCCTGGAGACACAAAACAGAGAGAGGGGATGTCTTCAGAACCACAGACAGATATTCTCTGTTCGCTGTTCTACCCTGAATATTGGAGATGAATGCAGAGAAGTTTTCTCTCCTGGATGGAGCCTCAGGGGGTGGGGGTGGCGGGGGGGTGGCGGGGGGGTGGGGGGGGTGCTGGGGGTGGGGGGGAGTCTGACTGAAATATCCTCTCTGAAGATTCTCTCCACATCGAGGAGATTTCTGGCTGGAGGCAGATTTCAGCTGCACCAGTCGCAGTTCATCTTTAATCATAACTTTTTGCTCTTGCCTGACTTCCAGGAGAGACAGACAGGTACCACTAACCTGACTTCCAGGAGAGACAGACAGGTACCACTAACCTGACTTCCAGGAGAGACAGACAGGTACCACTAACCTGACTTCCAGGAGAGACAGACAGGTACCACTCACCTGACTTCCAGGAGAGACAGACAGGTACCACTAACCTGACTTCCAGGAGAGACAGACAGGTACCACTCACCTGACTTCCAGGAGAGACAGACAGGTACCACTCACCTGACTTCCAGGAGAGACAGACAGGTACCACTAACCTGACTTCCAGGAGAGACAGACAGGCGCCACACACCTGCACACCTCATCCACACCATAACAACCGTCACCAGGCTGGAGAGGTCATGTGACCAACCCTCTCACCTCACAGGCTGGGCTGTTTAATGTTGTGACCAGCAAGGTTTATGATCTCAGTCACCTGTTTCAGCAGGAATGCTATTATTGAAAGATCAAAGTTAGCAATGAAAACGACAACGTTGTAAAGTGCTACACACCATTCGAAGGTAGTTGTTTTGAAGCACAGTTTTACAAGGTAGATAAAAGGGTTAACATGTAATAACCGTCTGATATTACTGGTCCTCAGGAACACTGCTGGGCTGGGGAGTCTCCGTGACGACGCCCCTCCGTCACCCCTCCCCTTAACGACCCTCCATATGCTGCAGCAGGTGTGGGAGAGATAATGAGGCTGTAATTGATATCGCAGACTACAAAACTGCATGACCATGAAAGTCACACTTACAGAACTTCAATGAAATTCATCCTCCAGACAGCAGTAATTCTCCAGGACGCTCAATCCTGGTGGAGTTTACAGGTTAATTAACCTCGTTAGTGGACTGTGTTTAAAATAGGAGGATCGGTTTAATGATGTGCCTCATCAATCAGAACCTATGCTGATGCACATTAACGTTCTGCTTTCCTTAACGATGGCTGTGATTGATTCCACTCAGTGCTTGTAATGTCAGGTTATTCTGGCTCTGACAGATTGCTAGTCGGATTTTGAGCATGATGAATTGCGAATCGGAATCTGAATAAAATTTCACATCCATTTTACGTTGACTAGTCCTGCATTAAGATGTATGTTTGTTTCCTGTCGGAGGAGTGTGAGGAGGAAGGGAACAGCAAGGTTGAGGTAGCTGAGCGGTTAGGGAGTCAGGCTAGTAACTGGGCGAAGCTGGTTTGATTCCCGGCCATGCCAAATGAAGTTGTGTCCTTGGGCAAGGCACTTCACCCTACTTGCCTCAGGGGGGAATGTCCCTGTACTTGCTGTAAGTCTCTCTGGATAAGAGTGTCTGCTGAATGTAAATGTAGGTCTGAAGAAGTAGGAAGACAGGGCAACTGATGAAGTAGAACTGAACGATTTGTTTAGAGAGAGGGTGAGGCTCTTCAGAAACCTCGTGCATTAAAGCAACTCTCCACTGTCAGAGAGAGAGGGAGAGAGAGAGAGAGAGGAAGAGAGAGAGAGGGAGAGAGAGAGAGAGAGAGAGAGAGAGGGGGAGAGAGAGAGAGAGGGGGAGAGAGAGTGAGAGAGAGAGAGTGAGAGTGTTACAGTGGTGAGCAGCCCTGTACATTATTTATTCGAAAAACTGCTCATGCACCGTATCCATGGCAACAGTAAAGAGAAAAGCTATGGGATGTCACCCGGAAGACCCTACTCAGCCTGCCATGCCCCCCCCCCCCCCTCACCCACCAACACTCGTGCATCATGGGACTCCTATCTTCTGTTTAATTGAGTACTTAGCTTTTCAAATGTGCAGATGTGGCACCAGAAGATGGGAGTGTAGAAGTGCACCTGTCATTAGAAGAGACAGTGCTCTCATTAGAGAGGGAGGGGGGGCAAGAGGAGGAGGGAGAGAGGGGGGAGATAGAGGGGGAGGGAGAGAGGGGGGAGAGCGAAAGTGAAAGAGAGCGAGAACTATGTCAACCACAGTAAGATCAGTCAATTCTACTGGAGATATGAGATCCAGAATGTCAGTCAGGTGGAAATGTGTCATGGAATCAAACTATGATGGATTTGTTTGAAGTTGCCTGACGGTACATGGAACACTTGTGTTCTTCAAACTGACGATCTCAGGATGAGTTCCAGTTCTCCAGAGTTCTCCAGAGTTCTCTCCAGTACTGTGTACTGTATACGTGTGGAGATGCTCAGTGTGTGAATATAAGCAGATGTTTGGTTGTACCTTTATTCTTCAACATGGTGTTCCTGTTCCTGCAGAATCAGATGACAGCTGAGATGACAGACAGGTACTGGAAATGTGACAGATTCATCACAGGATGATAGAAGCTGTTTATGGACTGAGACTGAAACCATGCAGCATACACTACTGCTGCTGCTGCTGTGTGTGTTCTGCTGCTGTGTGTGTGTTCTGTTGGTGTGTGTGTGTTCTGTTGGTGTGTGTGTGTGTGTTCTGCTGCTGTGTGTGTGTTCTGTTCGTGTGTGTGTGTTCTGCTGCTGTGTGTGTTCTGCTGCTGTGTGTGTTCTGCTGGAGTGTGTGTGTGTTCTGCTGCTGTGTGTGTTCTGCTGCTGTGTGTGTTCTGCTGCTGTGTGTGTGTTCTGTTGGTGTGTGTGTGTTCTGCTGCTGTGTGTGTGTTCTGCTGCTGTGTGTGTTCTGCTGAAGTGTGTGTGTGTTCTGCTGCTGTGTGTGTGTTCTGCTGCTGTGTGTGTTCTGTTGGTGTGTGTGTGTTCTGCTGCTGTGTGTGTGTGTTCTGCTGCTGTGTGTGTTCTGCTGCTGTGTGTGTGTTCTGTTGGTGTGTGTGTGTTCTGCTGCTGTGTGTGTGTTCTGCTGCTGTGTGTGTTCTGCTGGAGTGTGTGTGTGTTCTGCTGCTGTGTGTGTGTTCTGCTGCTGTGTGTGTGTTCTGCTGCTGTGTGTGTGTGTTCTGCTGCTGTGTGTGTTCTGCTGCTGTGTGTGTTCTGCTGCTGTGTGTGTGTGTGTGTGTGTGTGTTCTGCTGCTGTGTGTGTTCTGATGCTGTGTGTGTGTGTTCTGCTGCTGTGTGTGTTCTGCTGGAGTGTGTGTGTGTGTGTTCTGCTGCTGTGTGTGTGTTCTGCTGCTGTGTGTGTTCTGCTGCTGTGTGTGTTCTGCTGCTGTGTGTGTGTGTGTGTGTGTTCTGCTGCTGTGTGTGTTCTGCTGGAGTGTGTGTGTGTGTTCTGCTGCTGTGTGTGTGTTCTGCTGCTGTGTGTGTTCTGCTGCTGTGTGTGTGTGTTCTGCTGCTGTGTGTGTTCTGCTGGAGTGTGTGTGTGTGTGTTCTGCTGCTGTGTGTGTGTTCTGCTGCTGTGTGTGTTCTGCTGCTGTGTGTGTGTGCTGCTGCTGTGTGCAGTGAAGCTATACAGCTCGGTCTGTGTGTGTGTGTGTATGTGTGCTGGTGGTGTGTGTCTTCATAAGTGTGTGTCTATATGCTCTATACTCAATGTGAGATATAAATTGAAAATACCCTTTTCAAAACATTATACATTTCCCATAACTCCTGTTTCTGTACTGCAGTGTACCTTGGTGTGTGTGTGTGTGTGTATGTATGTGTATGTGTGTGTGTGCAGCTCCTATGAGCAGCGGCCCCCTCAGTCCTCAGATTGTGTTTGGTCATCTGTATCCACACTGTGGCTTCAGGCTCCAGGATGATCAAACACCATGAAACCATATTCACAGCTGATCAGATCATGGAGTGTGTGTGTGTGTGTGTATGTGTGTGTGTAGCCATGACCCTTAGGGCAGTGTGTGTGTGTGTGTGTGTGTATGTTTACACCCTCACTGAGACTGAGGTGAGATAGCAGCCTCTCTCACAAACACAAGCATGCAACTCATCACCCCACACACACACACACACCCACACACACACACACACACACACACCCTGAGTGTTCTGGGTGTAGGGATGTGTGTGGCAGGTGAGGGCCCCAGTGAGCAGTAATGGGACAGGGTGTGATGGGTCAGCGCTCAGGGAGCATCATGGTCTGTTCTGCTGACAACAGACTGTCAGCAAGGTGTCAGCCTATCACAGCCGCTCCTCTGGAGTCACACCAGAGCCACTTACAGCAAGTACAGGGACATTCCCCCCCCCAGGCAAGTAGGGTGAATCAGGTGTGCTGGAGCAGGGAAACATCTAGATCAGGATTCTCCAATCCTGGTCCTCGAGAGCCGCTGTCCTGAAGGTTTTAGATGTTTCCCTGCTCCAGCACACCTGATTCTAATGAAGCGTTGTTATCAAGCTCTGTGGAGCTGGAGCAGGGAAACATCTAGAACCTTCAGGACAGCGGCCCTCGAGAACCAGGGTTGGAGATCCTGTTCTAGAACCTTCAGTACAGTGTCTCCCTAGACTCACTGTAGCTATCCTAACACTAGCAAGCATGTCTAATAGCTGCAGCATCTATATCCTGTCCTCTATGGTATCTTAGTGAAGATCCCACACAGCACGGATGGAACAAGGGTGTAATCCAGCGCTGAGGTAAATTGCTTTGCTGATTGGCTAATAAATCACAGACAGCCAATTAGAGATGCCATAACTGAGAGTACCCATGTCTGACACCATGCAGTGAAGCCATGGCTGCTCTGTAGGTGTTGAGGAGAGCTGGGCCTCCTCACCAAGATTAGCTGCCTTACAAGCTGCTCCACTCCGGTCATAATGAAAGTAGATGCAGCATAATGAAGCTGCCCCACTGTTCTCTGTCCTCTCAGTGGAAACTCCTTCCCAACAATGTTCAGTTAACATGCAGATGCTCTTTCCCTTGTTTATTTCCCAGTTTGAATCCTGTCTTCTCGATGCTCTGTGCTCGTTAGTGAAGCATCAAGACATACACACATCTATCTTGTTTGATTCCTAATGTCTGCTTCTGATCCTCTTATGTTTGCATGGAACACATTTAAATACACACGTTTGATTCTTACCTTTCTCTCTCCATGCAGACGTTTCGATGGCCAATCGCCAGCAAGCTGGACGGCAACGAGATGTTGGAGATTCAAGTGTTGAACTACAGCAAGGTGTTCACTAACAGGTAAAACACACACAGTCACACACTCACACACACACACACACACACACTCACACACACACACACACATACTCTCACACACACACTCACTCACTCACACACACACATACTCTCACACACACCCACACACACACACACACACACACACACACACATACTCTCACACACACCCACACACTCACACACTCACACACACACACACACATACTCTCACACACACACTCACTCACTCACACACACACACATACTCTCACACACACACACACACACACACTCACACACACACACACATACTCTCACACACACACATACTCTCACACACACGCACACACACACACTCACACACACTTCCTTCAGCATGTCTGTTGGATTTACAGTGAGTCGTTTAGAGTGTGTGTGTGTGTGTGTGTTTGTGTGATCGGAGGTGTTGTTGTGATGTGATGCAGTGATACTGTGTCTTCCATTGACGCACACCCTCTCTGATGTGTTCCAGCGTGTGTGTTTGCGTGTGTGTGTGTGTGTGTGTGTGTTATGCGACATTGTGTATCTGAGCTGTTAAAGGTTCAAGCTGTTTCAGGTGCAGAGTGGCTCCTAGTTGGTGTGCTGCTCCACTGTAGACAAACAGCCCATCCTTCCTGTGGTTAGGCCTGTGAGTGAGATGAGGGGGATGTCAGGCATGCAGCTGCCCCACAGAGGGGCTCTGTGTCTGGGCAGGGTCATGCTGAGCTGGAGCCCTCTCACCCTGGAGCTGCTGATGATGCTACCAGCAGAGCTTCAAACACAATGCTCCTCATGTTTAAAGGATGTTCCCACAGCATGTACACACAAGGACCAACACCACACACACACACACACACACACACACAAAGCTGTGTTAGTACAACGTGAATAATTGAAGGTGAGCCCTGCCCTAACGTATTGTTCATCTCACACCTGTTTCACTTGTACACAGGATGAATCATTACCACGGTAACATAGCCTTCATCATGTTAGGCCATGAGGAGTTACCAGCAGTATACTGTTCTGACTGACAGTGATGCATGATGAGAGGGGGAGGGGGAGGGAGGTAAAGAGAGAGAGAGAGAGAGGGAGAGAGAGGGAGGGAGAGGAAGAGGGTAGGAGGGAGGGAGAGGGAGGGAAGGGGGAGAGGGGGAAGGAGGGAGAGAGAGGGGGAGGAAGAGGGTAGGAGGGAGGGAGGGAGGGAGGGGGAGGGAGGAGGAGGGAGGAGGAGGGAGGGAGTGAGATGAATGAAGCGTAAAATTTGAGAATATAGGAGGGAGATGGGTAATGGATAGGAATAGAGAGAAGATGGAGATGGAGAGAGAGAAAGAGTGAGGGATGAGGAATCTCCAATGACCAATAAACACAGAGACAGCGATGACAGTAATGCTGGTTATATATGACCCTGTGCTGTCGAGGTCTCATTCAGCCTCATGCACCTTTTGATTGTGAAGGGTTCTGCTGCAGTAAGGTGAGGCTTCACCTCTTACATGGGATCTGGCTGTTGAAGCAGTTCTCTGGTTAATGAAGGACCTGACAGTGTGGAAGCACAGCTAGACTCCAGAGAGTAGAAATTAGAAAGTGTTTCTGTATAATTCATGTGGATCCTCTCCTCCCAAACAACTTGTTCTCACTCTAACTTTCTCCCTCTCTACCTTTCTCCCGCGCTCTTCTTCTCTCACTCCCTCCCTCCATCTCTTTCTCCCTCTCTGCCTTTCTCCCGCGCTCTTCTTCTCTCACTCCCTCCCTCCATCTCTTTCTCCCTCTCTACCTTTCTCCCGCGCTCTTCTTCTCTCCCTCCCTCCCTCCCTCCGTATATTTCTCTCTCTCGTTCTCTCTCTTCCCGGTTCCCTCTCTCTTTGCACACATGATCTCATTCTAATTGGGAGAACTCTGACTTTCTCTCTTCAGCCACCATGAATGAATGATCTATCGCTCCTCTTTGCCTCCAGGTCCAGAGGAACTCAGATCCCCCCAGAAACTTTCCCACAGTCCTCTCTGATGCACGGCCTCTATTAGACAGCTCTCTGATGATGCTGTTTATATGCTGATGCGGGAAACATTTTAATTTGCATTTCGAGAACTCTACTTCGTTGCTGTAATTTTTACAAGCATCCAAAACGGTCTAACCCTTGATTCCCACCACTTACTCAAGTCTGACCTAGATGAATAATTTGAAACTGGGAAGAAGCTGCACCCTGAATTATGAAGGAGATGAAAGTAAATAGTTTTTTAGGCTGGAATCAATAATGAATGGCACCTTTTGAGGATCTAAAGAGTGAGTCAGAACATGATCGTGTGTTTGGTTCAATTATTCAGGCCTCGAAACTAACAGTGGTTGAAAGAAAGCAACAGAGCAATGTGTTTTCTGAGGAGTCTGAGACTTAGTGCCCCCCCCCATCACACAGGAGGAAGACCGGGGAGGAGGGGAGGGTGAGGGGAGGAGGGGAGAGGAAGTTTATCTACAGAATTTCTTATACTGAGAGAAAAGAGCTGTAGGAAGGGAGTCATGTGATGCAGTGGGTTGGGGGGGGGTCTCCGGTTCGAAACCCAGCCATGCCAACATGACGTTGTGTCCTTGTACCCTGTAGATTGTCTGCTGAATGACTACATGCAAATGAAAGTTCCCTCTGCAAACCTTCACCACAGTGTCTCTATATATATTCAGCAGAGGAACACTGATAATGACACCTTGTCCGTGTGTGTGTATGTGTATGTGTGTGTGTGTATGTGTGTGTGTGTGTGTGATAGATTGTTTAGGGGAAAAACTCTTTAATTATTCAGCCGGTCTAATTGTCTTTGTTAAGCAGCATTGTGCTTTGTTAACTCTCCTGGTCTGTTCTGTAGAGGAACCTCCATCTGTCACCAAATAATCCTGGTCCTCTGACATTAAAGATTTACTCAGGCACATTCTGAACCACGTCAGTCATTTTGATCCAC
>CM059327.1:14151570-14153643 GCA_030340685.1 Protosalanx chinensis
GTTGTTACACTGTGATGCATCTCCACAGTATCTGCAGCAGACATCCCAGCACTGCATGGAGCTGATGTTGAGAGAGGGGGGGGGGGGGGGGGGGGGGAGGGGGGGGAGAGAGAGAGGGGGAGAGAGAGGGAGAGCTGAGGAGAGGGGGAGAGAGAGGGAGAGAGGGAGGGAGGGAGGGAGAGAGAGGGGGGAGAGAGAGAGGGAGAGAGGGGAGAGAGAGCGAAGGAGAGAGGGAGAGAGGGAGAGAGAGAGGGAGAGCGAGAGAGATGGGGAGATAGAGATAGGGGCATGCATCATTTTGTCTTCTATTCTCTTCTTGTCTGTGTCTGTCAGCTGAATACAGTGGTGCTTGGTGCAACCATAGCTGGCTTCACGATGGGGGAGGTGTGTGTGTGTGTGTGTGTGTGTGTAGGAGGGGGGGGAGGGTTCATTATTCCCCTATGGTCCCCATGACAGGGAAGACTAACCGGTCTATCAATGGTACTTCCTGCCCAGATTAAACTGAACACTTGCTGTCAGACACAATGTATCTGCTGGCTTCTGCTGCTCGCCTGCTGAATTACAAGCACAAGCTCCTAAAGTCAGTCCTTAGGAACAAAAGGGGGTCACAGTTTCCACCAAACACTCCGCAGACATCATGTTTTTACGTGTTAAAAGGACAGAAGTGTCTGTGTGTCATCATAGTTTAATTGCCCCTCACAGTCTGAAGTTCACCCAGCATCTTTTAAAGGTCATCACATCCTGCCTGGCTCTCTCTCTCCTAACTCACCTACAGGCTGTTAGCCTGGCCCCGCCCACCCAGGTGATGCAGGTGCTGAAACTAGACAGAACAACTAGAACCCTCCTCAGTAGAACCCTCCTCAGTAGAACCCTCCTCAGTAGAACCCTCCTCAGTAGAACCCTCCTAAGTAGAACCCTCATGCATCTGTAGGTGTGTGTTTCTCAACAGTTTTCATACATTATCCCTGATCTGACAACCTTATTAATGATCTGGGATTCTGCTGTGTGTGAAGCAGACGCCCCTTTTGGCTGAGAAATCCACCTTGTTCTGATTGGTTCATTTTTTCTGTTCCAGACGAGCGTGTCCATCGTGATTCGTTACCAGACCCTGGATGGGACGGTCGGGGTGTGGAGTGACATGGAGTTCCTGGACGTCCCTGACGACAGCGAGGGGACGTTCCAGTTTGAGACAGACAGCCTCGTCTCCGGGCACAGCCAGGGGTCAGGGGGTCACCGGTGGACGCTCTCTATACGGCATCCCCACCTTCAGGAAGTAGGTCACACAGTCTCACTCTCACACTGTAAACAACAGCGCACCATCACGTTGCCATGGTAGCAGGTCACTGGAGATCCTGCTTTGAGAATAAAGAGAGATTCTCCTTCATTAGTCCCACATTGGGGAAATGGTGTTGACCGGGATTCAAAGCCGTGGCTCTGTAGAGGTTCATGATAGTTAGCTTCACTAAAAGGCAGTCCTGACACAAGACTACCTTCTGTGTGTGTGTGTGTGTGGGTGTGTGTGTGTTTAGTGGTTTTTGGTGAATAATGTGTGAGATAATGTGTGGGCAGAATTGATTTCCATTGAGCTTGTCTCCCAGTGCAGAACCTTCATCTATCATGACAATGCATGTTTTCCTGTTTGTGTGTCTGTGTGTCTGTGTGTGTCTGAGCTTGTGTGTGTGTCTGTGTGTCGGGGGTGCAGTTGATCTTCCTGTAATATAGGTCTACAGTTCCTACATACATGATATTACCAAAAGTTATTTGGTCACCCATCCAAATGATCAGATGGAGGAGGAGAGGAGAGGAAGAGAGGAGGAGGACAGGAGGAGAGGAGGAGTGGAGGGAGGAGAGGAGAAGAGGAGGAGAGGAGGAGAGGAGGAGAGGAGGAGGAGAGGAGGGGAGGAAGAGAGGAGAGGAAGAGAGGAGGAGAGGAGGGGAGAAAGAAAGGAGAAGTAATGCTGTGTGTCCTCGTTAACACAGACTGTATTCACATGAAGTATTTATGACACACAAGCTCATGTAGTCACAGATGAGCCAGTCTGATGCCAGGAGAGGCCAGCTACTCTGGACCCA
>CM059327.1:14154143-14179647 GCA_030340685.1 Protosalanx chinensis
CTTTATAGAAACACATTCTTCATGTTTTCGAGTAGAAATAATAAGTTGAAGATCGTCGAGCCGCCATGTTCACCTTCTCACTGTGATCCACTTGGATCTGGCTTGATCTGGTCTCCTCCTCCATCTCCTGCTTATCTTCTGGGTCTCCGACTTCTTGTCTGGGTTAGACAAGTCCAGTAAGTTTATATTGAGTACATGAATGACCAAACAAATTCCTGGGTGATCCAGGACATAGTGGAGGGGGGACAGGTGGAGGGGGACAGGTGGAGGGGGACAGGTGGAGGGGGACAGGTGGAGGGGGACAGGTGGAGGGGGACAGGTGGAGGGGGACAGGTGGACTTCACTAACCTTCTTCGGGCCTCCTGTCGGGCATTGATCCGCTCCTCCTGGTTCTCAGAGAGGATCGACGGTTCAGCTTCAGCAGGATCCTCATGAATGTCTCTCTGTCCGGACTGACTCATGTTTACACCCGGGAAACGGTACTTTTAAAACGAGTTTAATAAACTTTATTACAGCTGAGCCTGCCAAGCTAACAGGTATCTAACAGAACCAGAGCTGAGCGGAGCAGCATCCTTGTTTATGTGCTGGTTGTCATGGATACAGAGACGTTGCTGCCATCTGGTGGCTGTGATGAAAACTACATCTGAGATGTGACGGGATCTGGACAGTGATGTCTGACGGTGAGGACATCAGACAGGGTTAATCTGGACCTCAACCTCAGACAAGGCTGTAAACGTCATGTGGTTTACTTCAGTCTAACCCGTGTGTGTGTGGTGACAGTGGACCATGCTGCTCTGTAAAGACACTCTAATAGGATTAGAGATCAACTGACGTCACATCACAGACACAAGCTGTGTGTGTCAAATGTAAGAGTGTCTCACTCTACCAATCCCTGGCAAGGACTTCAACTCTACAGGTGAAGAGAAGAGAGGAAAGTGAACGACTCATTTCTCTTCATCCTTTCTCTCCTCTTCCTCTTCCTCCCTCTACTCTCAGTCTAACTAAAGACTCCTAATTCAGCCTCAAGAAACAAGTCGATCCAAGCTAAGCTGCTAGAAGCTAACACCAGAGGATCACCTGCAACCACCCCAGCGATCACACAGCCAGGATGGGGGAGGTGACTGTGGAGACCCTGGAGCGGCTGATGAAGAGCATGGAGGTGCTGCTCTCTGAGGTGGAGCAGTTGAAGGGTCACTGTGGTCACCACATCACGGAACTGATGCAGCTGGTGCTGGGACTGAGGCAGGAGCAGCAGGAACTCACCCAGAGGTACGAGCACCTCACCCAGGAGCTGCAGGACACCGTCGAGGTGCTGGAGGAGCTGCAGGACACCAAGTTTGCCTTCGACTCCAAGGAGAGGCAGGCGGAGAAACTCACCAGGCAGCTGTGAGGAACCAGGATGAAGGTTCTGGAACATAGAGACAGGAAGTCAGGGTTAGACTGCAGGAGGAGTGGGGGGGACAGCAACCAGATGGACACTCTGTATTAAGATTGTAGCTTTAGAACTGTAGTCGTTTTATTCATATATATGATCTAAGAGATTGTTTTATAACTCTTTCTCTCTCTCTCTCCTTGTCTCTCTCCCTCTCTCTCCCTCTCTCTCGCTCTGTCTCTCTCCCTCTCTCTCTCTCCCTGTCTCTCTCTCTCTCTCTCTCTGTCTCTCTCCCTCTCTGTCTCTCTGTCTCTCTCTGTCTCTCTCTCTCTCTCTCTCTCTCTCTGTCTCTGTCTCTCTCTCTCTCCCTCTCACTGTTTCTAAGATCTCTGAGAAAGCGGCTTAGTTTCAGGTTCAGTCTGTAGTCTCTCTCTCTCTGTGTGTGTGTCTCTCTCTCTCTCTCTCTTTCTCTGTGTCTCTCTCTCTCTCTCTGTGTCTCTCTCTCTCTCTCTCTCTCTCTGTGTCTCTCTCTCTCTCTCTCTCTATGTCTCTCTCTCTCCTCTGTGAGTTAGTCAGTATGTGTCCTGTGTGCTTCAGACCTGGCAGGGTCTGGCACTTGCGTACACACGATCACAAACAAGCCCACATTCACACCAAATCACAAATAGATATGCACACACAGGGCAGACACACACACACACACACACACTACTTACATCCTTCCTTCCAGTCTTGGCACAGCTTAGTTTCGCACTAAAATAAACCCTAAATATCCCCATATGGTGGGGATCCACCCCCTCCACACTGCCATTATTTATTTGGGTGTGTTTAGCGGTTGTGGCGCGTCAGAAAGGCCCTCAGTGCCTGGGGGTTGAACATCAGGCCACAGAGAGAGTTTTTTTAGTTCTAACTTCTCTCTCCACACAGTGATTTCCTGGTTATGTCTGTTTTTGAAATCAGTAAATGATTATTTTTAGTTTGTGTAGCAGCAACAATAAAAATAATAACAAGTGTGTGACTGGTCAGTGACTTAAAGCAGATGTGCATGTTGATATTATTCTGTAATAAAAATTTATAAACATAGTGTGGCATTTTGTGATAACACAGTGAGGAATGTTAAAAAAAGGTTAAAAAGCAGCTAGTTCAGTGTTGTGTAGAAGCTTGTTGTGTAGAAGCTTGTTGTGTTGAAGGGGTTAATGGTAATCTGACACTTGTAGTGTTGGTCTGAGATGGGAACACTGTTCATCTCCAGCTGAGCTTCAGAATCTCATCTCTCCAAGGTGACAGCACATCGTTCAACAAGGTTCAGCTACAGAGGATCTGACTCTATAAGGTAGGAGTGCATAGTTATTATACTTTCATTTGTTATTTTCTGCCATAAATTTGTACCCTATCCACCTAAGCACCTGTTGCATGCAGATTTAAGATGTTTTAGAGTCGTATATTTCTTAGATTTCATGAAATTGCAGTACAGTTTTGTGCAGAAATATGAGATTCCCAATAATTATGGTCAGAACAGGCACATGCCTCATAAATTAATAATTTTAATTCTGTTAATAATTTCCTTTATTATTAATATGTTTATACTGTACATGCATGTAAACCTGCAGTACATCTCCATAGTCATGTTATGAATGAACGATTAATAAAATGATAAATGAGTCAGAACATCTTTATGCGTCCAGGATCTCTGCTGTTTCCAGAGTGTTCCTGTCTCTGAACTCCCTCCCTCCTCTCTTCTTTAGCAGAGCTAACGCTAAAGCTAACCCTGCTGTGATCATGACCATCCTGCTGTTCCTGCTCGCCCTCCTGCTCCTGTCTGCTCCTGCCCTCTCTGTGAGTCACACACACACACACACACACACAGAGCACTAACACCCAAACACCACACACACACACACATACCACACACACACACACACACACACAGAGCACTAACACCCAAACACCACACACACACACACATACCACACACACACACACACACACACACAGAGCACTAACACCCAAACACCACACACACACACACCACACACATATACACACACACAGAGCACTAACACCCAAACACACACACATACACACACACCACACACTCCAACACAGATCATGGAGTAAACCCGTCGCCAGCTATTTTTAGGTGCGACACCAAATGTTCACATTTTGTTTACCAAGTGCTGCAGGACCAGTGGATTCCTGATGGTTACAGTGTGAGTTGGGCTTTATGATGCCTGCTAGTTTGTGGTGTTGTGTTCCGGTGTTATTCTGGACAAATGATCCTTACAGTGCCAGAGGTTAGTGGTGACTGTGGTGCAAAAACCCCAACATATTTACATACACATATATCTGTATCCTCATCATAACCATGCGTGTGTTGTCCCTTTTTCATAGAAGGTTCTACCAATAATAACTTAGATGTATAGTTGGCCAATTTACTCCAGAATAACACTTCAAGTTTAAATTCCAGCAGCTGAATCCCAAACATGTGGAGGAGAAAAGATGATGTTTGTGTTCCAGCTGACCACGCCCACCCAGGACCACTGGGGCGAGTACGGCCCGTATGGAGCCTGCAGTCGAACCTGTGGAACTGGAGTGGCTGTGAGGACCAGAAAATGCATCACAGCAAGGTGGGCGTGTGTGTGAGAGAGACAGAGAGAGGTGGGGGGGGGAGACAGAGACAGAGAGGGGGGGGGGGAGACAGAGAGAGGGGGGGAGGGAGGGGGAGGGAGGGAGGGAGGGAGGGGGAGGGAGGGAGGGAGGGAGGGAGGGAGGGAGGGAAGGAGAGACAGGGGGGAAGGAGAGAGAGAAAAGAGAGTGGGAGACAGAGAGGGGGGGAGAGAGACAGAGGAATCTAAAAAGAACATGTTGGTAAAGAGAAAGTGTGTGGAGTGTGTGGAGTGTGTGTGTGTGTGTGTGTGTCAGTGTGTCTCTGAACCTCCTCCTTCACCCCCTCAGGACAGACGGAGGTCATAACTGTGTGGGTTCTTCCAAATCCTACCGCACCTGTAATCTGCAGGTAAACAGTCCCAGCCTCACAGTGCCAGCTGTCACAGTGATGGACGTGCTGTGGAGTTCCTCATGTGTGTCTTCCTGTCTGCAGGAGTGTCCTGCAGGATCCAGAGACTTCAGGGAGGTTCAGTGTTCTCAGTTCGACAGGACCACCTTCCAGAGCAAAAGCTACAACTGGCTGCCGTACTATGGAGGTTCAACTACTGCTACCACACACACACACACACACAAGCACACACACACACACACACATACACACATACACACATACACACATACACACATACACACATACACACATACACACACACACACACACCTCTAACATGTAGTCTGTCCTCTGCATTGTGATGTGTTTCTCTTCTTAGCTGCTAACCCCTGTGAGCTGAACTGTGTTCCTCGAGGACAGAACTTCTTTTACAGACATCGCCTCACGGTGGTGGATGGGACTCGCTGCTATGTGGGACGCAGTGACATCTGTATCGAGGGGATCTGCAGGGTAGGACACACCCCACCTCCCTGGAAACTGCTGTACAAGACAGTTACACTGGCAACAAGATGGTCCTAGTTTCTGCATCGTACTTCACTTAGACTTTGGAAGGTTTTCAATCAGTCAACATGAAGTAAAGATGCTCTGTTATCGAAAGATGTCAGAATCAGAATGACTTTATTGATCTCCAGGGTGAAACTCTTTATTAACCACGACTCACAGTCTCATCAATGCAGACGGGGATGAAGGAGCAGGGGATCAAATTAAGTAAATGTACACAGCGGGTAACAGCTTGGAGTAAAATAAGAGTGCTAGAATACAGTATGTACAGATTGGGAAATAAAAAAAGATAAAATAAATTATCTGGTAGGAGTTGTTATGTATAATAGACACAAATATACATCCAGTATGAGTTTTTATGGCACAGAATATACAATTGTACACAGACTGCATACATGGTAGAGACTTAGCATCTTGCAGAATAACATTAGCGTGAGGAATGTAATTCATCTGAGGTGTACTTTAACAGGAGTATGTGATTTAAAATCTGTCTGAACGTTGTTTTTCTTCACCTTGTCTCCTGAACCTGAACACCCCCTCACCCTGCAGGCTTTGAGTCACGGGGTGATTCTGGGGATGGACCAGGACACGCCCTCCCCCCAGGCCCTGGCCCCCTCCCCCCGCCTCAGAGACAGCCTCACCTATGCCTATACCTACGGGGTGTACTCTGAGTGCTCTGCCTCCTGTAATGGGGGGCTGCAGACCCGCGCTGTGCGCTGTGTGGTCCAGGACTCAGCAGCGCCTCATGTGGTGGACAACTCTTACTGCATCAGCCAGGGTCTGCAGAGACCAGCCAGCCAGCAAGCCTGCAACATGCACCCCTGTGCAGAGTACACTGTGTCCAGCTTCAGTGTGGTGGGTCCACAGAGCAGCAGCCACATGGAGGAACAGCTTCACAGCCTGAATCTCACTGTGTCTGTATATGAACACACTGCAGAGCTGGCAGCCATTATGATATCACACTCTGTTATTGTCAGGATGGTCTTGCTGTTCCGGGCCGCAGGTCTGACCTCCTGTTTCCTGTGGTCAGTGCTCAGTGTCGTGTGGGGAGGGCCAGCAGACCAGGGAGGTGCTCTGTGTCGGCTCAGCAGGGGAGCGGCTCCCAGATCACGCCTGCCAGGGACTGACACGCCCACCAAGCGTCCAGGCCTGTCGCAAGCCAGCGTGTCGCACGCTCATCAGCTGGCACGTCACCGAGTTTGGACTGGTGAGGGGGGGAGGGGGGGGGAGAGAGAGAGACGGAGGGAGGGGGGAGGGAGAAAGAGAGAAAGCGAGAAAGATGGGAGACGGATTACACTGTCTTGTTTTGTCTCCCTCTCCTGTGTGCAGTGTTCCAGGAGCTGTGGAGGGGGCGTGCGGGAGAGAAGGGTGGCCTGTATGGACACAAACCTGAACCCCTATGGAGACGAGAGGTGTGGGCCCCAAGCCAGACCCCCCAGTGTGGACACCTGTAACATACAGGCCTGCCCAGGAGCCCAGGGTGGGTCCACAGACAACCACACCATCTGTGTGTGTGTGTGTGTGTCTGCATGTGTGTATGTGTGTGTGTGTGTGTGTGTCTGTGTGTGTGTATGTGTGTGCGTGTGTGTGTGTGTCTGTGTGTGTGTGCGTGTGTTTCTGTGAAAGACAGAGAGAGATCTGTGACATAAAAAGAATGTCTGAGTGTAAATATATGTGTGTCTGAGATTCTAAATAAGAATATGTATGATTGTGTGTGTGTGTGTGTGTGTGTGTGTGTGTGTGAAAGAGTATTCCTGTAGTTGTGTGTGACCATGTGTGTGAGTGTGTTTTAGCGTGTCGTTAACAGTGTTCTTGTTCCTGTGTACAGTGACACCCAGTGTTCAGGATCCAAGAGGACAGCAGCCCCCCACCAGAGGGTGGAGCCCTTATGTCCCTGGGGAGACGCTCGGTATGTCTGGGTAGAAGTGTTAGTCTTTCCACAGCCAGGAACATGGAGCTTTGCAAGTCTATATAATTACATATACCAGGATATAGGGTTAAGGTACATGTAGATACATGAAACCTTTGAAAACAAGATGGCAAGAATGTAAAAAGGAGCGTATTATTTTACCTGCCTGCCATCCTTTAAATGTATCCTAGTTTATTACTGTATGTGTCTGCCTACATAAACACCCACTGTGTTTGTATCTGTGCTTAACTCTGTATAGAACATCCTAATCATACATAACCGCTCCACCGTCCTCTATGAATAGACAGCAGACCTCAGACAAACCAACCATGTCTGCCCATACTTGGCATGTCTTATTCCTAAAACACGCTTCTGCAAAATAACCCGACCAATTCCACAAAAACACACCAAACATGCAGAGAAGCCAGTGTTTCTATATGTGGGATTCATGTGTGTGTGTGTGTGTTTGCTGTGTTTAGTCCACAGGCCACTCGACAACACAGTGTACGACCCGTACACCAGCCCTGTGATTGGTCTGCCCTGCTACCAATCATATTATGGCTGCTGCCCTGATGGCCTAACCTCCGCCACTGGACCAAGAGGGGAGGGCTGTCGCCTGAATAGCTGTCTTCAGTCCAGGCATGACCACACACCACACACACACCCCCCCTTCACCATTTACATTCAGTCATTTAAGCAGACGTTCTTATCCAGACTTACAGCAAGTACAGGGACATGCTGGTCCTCTGGTCCTCTGCTCCTCTGGTTCCATGGTAGTCTGACCCATGCACCCTCTGGTTCTCTGGTCCTCTGGTTCCCTGGTAGTCTGACCCTTGCACCCTCTGGTCCTCTGGTCCTCTGGTTCTCTGGTCCTCTGGTTCCCTGGTAGTCTGACCCTTGCACCCTCTGGTCCTCTGGTTCTCCAGGTTTGGCTGCTGCCTGGATGGAGTGACTCCAGCTCAGGGCTTTGGCAGGGCAGGATGTCCCCGATACCTCCCTCCTGCTGTGAGTGCAGCTCAGTACACCTCACACCTGCTTCTACACTGCTGGATCTGGGCCTGTTGGTTTAGTCTAGTAGGCTGATTCTCTACACCTGTGTGTGTGTGTGTGTGTCCACTTGCAGGACCCCTCCCCCCCTGCCCAGGCTCTGATGGGGGAGGTGTGTTCCATGCCACGTGATGAAGGCCCCTGTGACACCTGGAGGTCCCGCTACTTCTTCCACTCCGGAACGCGCAGGTGCACCCAATTCTGGTATGGGGGTTGCCATGGAAACCTCAACAACTTTGCCTCCATGGCAGAGTGTCAGAGGACATGTGTTGCTACTGCCTCTGCTGCCCCAGCTGCCTCTGCTGCCCCTGCTGCCTCTGCTAGCCCCTCCCCCTCTGGGAGAGCGGCGAGCCTGAGGAGGGGCCGGAGGGGGAGGAGCTACCAGGCTCGTCACTGATACTGTAGAGAACCCAGGATGAACCAGATCCTGACTGCAGTGTCATGATGATGTCTGTTTCAGTGGCTGCCAGGAGAATTAAGAGACTGGCAGATATAACAATGCAAAAACACATGCATTCAGAGCACAGATATGCTTGAAAATATCTCCACACATCCTCATATAAACAAATTATGTAACATGTGTATGAGACTTCTTTAATTGTTAATATAAATAAACCAAACTCAGTAACTAAATATTGTGTTTTATCTCCTTATTTACTTCATTTCATACCGACAACTTGTTATGGGGAAATAGTTGCTTAAAGGGGACTTTTAATCTGGACTTCATGTTCAGGCTTTTATTATGAAATGTCTGTTCACCTTTGACACCGGAAACACAAACTGCTTCTTCTCGCAAATTCCTGCTGAACAGCTGCACTGCAATTGAGCTAGAAGAGGAATATATATTATTATATCTATTATTAAGTCATTAAACTCGGAATTTGCGGATCTTCTTTAAAGATTTCAGCCCGAAAAAATGGTAAGGACGATCTTTTTACTGCGTCTTATAGACAAACATGCTCAGATCTCCGACTGCTAACGTTTCCACTAGCTTACCGTGTATTATGAATGGACATTAGAAACTAACTGATAAGATGATTTGTCTCCAGACTAAAATGTTAAAATGCCTAAAGTTTTGATCATTAAAGGATGAACTAGACAGTTTGATAATTTAAGATGTTTCCCCCTGATTTAACTTCACTTTGTCAACTTGTATTTCCTGTCTTCCAGTCTCACACCATCCTGCTGGTCCAGCCCACTAAGAGACCAGAGGGGCGGACATATGCTGACTACGAGTCTGTGAATGAGTGCATGGAGGGTGGGTAACCAACAGGGCTCAGGGAGGGTGGAGGGTGGGTAACCAGCAGGGCTCAGGGAGGGTGGAGGATGGGTAACGAACAGGTTTAACCTTTAAATTAATACATAATACATAAATGTCAACCTTTAGTGTCACCAACTCTTCAGGATAATCATGTTACACTTGACCATCCAGACTGTACATCGTCTCCAATAGTACTGTACGACCTTTTCTGCAACATGCCATTTCCTGTACCTTAAATGTTGTTTCCTGCTCTAATCTGAACCTGACGCCTCTCTTTGTGCTGCTCTGTCTTCCTGTAGGAGTGTGCAAGATGTACGAGGAGCACCTGAAGAGAATGAACCCAAACAGCCCCTCCATCACCTATGACATCAGCCAGCTGTTTGACTTCATCGATGACTTGGCAGATCTCAGCTGTTTAGTGTAAGTACAGGTACCTGTGACTAAGCACATGTTTCAGTTCAAAGCATAGGACAAAATATAAGAGCTCATAATGTTATATAATATTATCACAATAACAAACATTATATTGGCATTACAATAATCTAATACATCATTATGTTATGGGATTGTTTGGGAGTCAAGTAGCTGAGCGGTTAGGGTATCGGGCCAGTAATCAGAATATTGCTGGTTCAATTCCCTGGGCGTGCCCAAAAGGATGTCCTTGGGCAAGGTACTTCACCCTACTTGCCTCAGGGGGGGGAATGTCCCTGTACTTTATGTAAGTCACTCTGGATAAGAGCGTCTGGCTGAATGACTGTAATGAATGTAAATGTCTGTGCTGTTACCCACCCAGTTACCGTGCCGACACACAGACGTACCAACCGTACAACAAGGACTGGATCAAGGAGAAGATCTACGTGCTGCTGCGCAGGCAGGCCCAGCAGGCTGGGAAGTAAAGGCTGACCACTCTGCACAGATCCAGGGTCAGTCACACCTGTCCATATTCTGACTGGAACTGCTCACACGTAGAAGAACCACCTGATCGGAGACCTGTGCATAGAGGTGATTTGGGTCTGGAGCCTTGGGGAGGGCAGTTGGGTCTGGAGCCTGGGGAGGGCAGTTGGGTCTGGAGCCTGGGGAGGGCAGTTGGGTCTGGAGCCTGGGGGGGGCAGTTGGGTCTGGAGCCTGGGGAGGGCAGTTGGGTCTGGAGCCTGGGGGGGGCAGTTGGGTCTGGAGCCTGGGGAGGGCAGTTGGGTCTGGAGCCTGGGGAGGGCAGTTGGGTCTGGAGCCTGGGGAGGGCAGTTGGGTCTGGAGCCTGGGGAGGGCAGTTGGGTCTGGAGCCTGGGGAGGGCAGTTGGGTCTGGAGCCTGGGGAGGGCAGTTGGGTCTGGAGCCTGGGGGGGGCAGTTGGGTCTGATTGAAGGACTTATTTATTGGTGAAGATATGAAGAGGAATGAAGAAGCCAGGCGAGCGTTTTGTCTGAGCTCTTTTTCACCATTTTGTTTGTTTTTTTATAGAAATGGTAGCGTTGTGGGTATGATTTTTATACTTGTTAGGTAACGTTGAGTTTAAACATAGCTACAAAATGTGTTTATTTTAAAACATGACAAATGTCCATTGACTGAAATTCATTATTATACATATGGTTGGATCTTAGTAATGTACGGCGTTTTATTTCCAGGTTTGATCCACTGTAAACACAATCTTTATTTGTGGGTCTTTGACATGCTTGTTTTGTAAACTTGATATGGTTTTATTTCAGTATCTATTGTCCATGTAGAGGCAATCTTTTGTTAAGTTCTGTTCTTTGTTTCTTCAATTTGCCTCTAATTCAAAAAAATGACAGCAAGAGACTGTTTTACGCGTAGGACCATATTGATGTCGTCGCAGGACGGCAAAACGACCATGTTGCTCTCGCCATTTGTTCTGTATTTTTATTTGTATTTTTTTCACAAAAAGAAACGCATTTATATTTTAGAAGACTCTAAGAACATAAAATGGGAAACAATACACTGAGAACAGTGTCTGAACTTCCAGACAACACCAAGTCTGAACTTGCATATAAAACAGGCCAAAAGCAATACTGCGCTGTGTCATGTATTCTATCATAATTCTTTTTCAAATGAACAAACAATGAAACAATGATTTACTTACTGACATTGTACTTAAAACATAAATGAATTACTGCTAATTGCAATATTAACAATGCACATATAAATCTCACAAAATGGCGCCTACAGTCCATGTTCCTCTGGATCCATCTGATTTCAATAAAATGCAATATTGTTTGCGGATTGTTTTTGACTTCATGTTAATTCTAAAGCCAGCCAAGTTATATAAAAATGTGTAAAACAGAAGAAAGCATTGTGCACTCTCTTGTTAGTAAAGTACCATTTGTGTATGGCTTCTGTAACTGTTTTAATGGCACTTTGAACTGACCAGTTTTTGGTATCGGTATCGGTTTGTACAGTGTACTGTCCCTTTAAGGGTGATGGGTCGCCCTGTTGTTGCTGTTTTTACAGTGTACTGTCCCTTTAAGAGTGTTATATAGTGTACTGCCTCTTTAAAGGTGTAGTATAGTGTACTGTCCCTTAAAAAGTGTAGTATAGTGTACTGTCCCTTTAAGAGCGTAGTATAGTGTACTGTCCCTTTAAGAGTGTAGTATAGTGTACTGTCTCTTTAAGAGAGTCGGGTTGCCCCTGTTGTTGCTGTGCAGGAAACCCCGTACAGACTTTCTGAAGGGACCCAAGATGGCTGAATACTCAGAGGGGGGGTAGCCAGCAATTATCTAAGTATAACGCTGGAAAAGAATAGTAAATAATGTTAGAATGTGAAACAAAACATTACGGAATTTATACAAGTTTTTCGTATTTATCGTCTTATTTGAGTAATGAACGGTTCCCAGTAAATAGAGAGACTGGAGTCTCCACGGCCCCGAACCAGAACATGGCGGAATACTTGGGCAAGAAATAGCAGCTAAGCTAGCTGGCTGGGGGATTATTAATACACACTATTCCCATCATCGGGAGCAATGTTTAATGACACTGACTGCATTTCGGAAATGACAAATGATGATGTCGTTGTATATGGTTTGTGATTTTGTTGCCGTTTATCATTAAGATGTTAAACGTAGGCAGTTAGCGGACTAGCTATCTTGCTAGGTGGCTAGTAGACGGGCTAACTGTCTGTACTGAGGAAAGAAGACGATATTAAACTAGCGCTCCATCTTGAATTAACCTGAATGTTTCCACATTCATAGTTTGTTAGAGAACAACACTTTGTTCATGATTGTGTTGTTGTGTTGAAGGAGAATGTGTAGCTTTTAGAAACCAAACTGTCATTAGAATTGTATAACAGCCATCTGGCGCGTGCCTTGGGTCTGCGCGAGACGAGCTTTTTTTGATTCCGCAGCTCGCGCGGATTCATCAGGATAGTGTTGATCAGATAAAAGATCAACTGAAGTTATATTGACTGACAGCCAGGGTCTAGTTGACCCCCTGATCAAATACAACCACTATAGATCGATAAGAAGAAGTAAACTAAAGAGTTTGGCGCGTGACCAGCGGAGGTAAACAGAAAGCTGCCACCTGCCAGGATGACTGACACGCGCCGCAGGGTCAAAGTTTACACCCTGAACGAGGACAGACAGTGGGATGATCGCGGGACCGGGCACGTGTCATCTGGTTATGTGGACAGGTTGAAAGGCATGTCTCTACTGGTCCGAGCCGAGAGTGACGGTAAGTCCAGTCTGCATTTGTCTACATCTAAAGCAGTCTAAAGCCAGTGCATGACTGTCCTTTGTTCCCAGGGAAACCACAGTCATCATCATCATCATCAGCTGCACTGTGTTTCAGTATGACATGACACATCTTTAATAAGTGCTTAATTACACATCATGACACAGACCAATGAAGACATGCATCTCTTCTGCCCGCTGGAATAACACAATGCATGAACACATGGCTTCTTAGGACTGAGATTGAGATGTGCAGCTTGTAAACATGGCGCACAAACCCCATCTTTAGGTGCTTTGAATCCCTGTGTGTTAGGATGTAGCTCCAACACTGTGTTTGTGTCTTTTGTTGTTGTTTTTTTAAGGTTCCCTTTTGCTGGAGTCTAAAATCAACCCCAACACAACCTACCAGAAACAGCAGGTGGGTGGAGCTGATCATCCTGGAGAACTCAGCTCCGTGTATCAGAGTGGAATAATCAGCCTCAGTGTCAACATCATCTGAAATGACCTTTTTGTTGTTGTGGTTGCTGATCATGTCTGTGTTGTGACCCCAGGACACGTTGATAGTTTGGTCAGAGGCTGAGAACTATGACCTGGCCCTCAGCTTCCAGGAGAAGGCTGGGTGTGATGAGATCTGGGAGAAGATCTGCCAGGTTAGTCTAGCAGCTGCTTCTGTGTCTCACCAGCTCTGTTAGTTTGTCACTCATCTCTGAAATATCTCCTCCTTCTGATCCATCCATTTCTGTCTCTCTCATGTCAAATGAACCTGTTATAACATGTTATTATAACATCATGTTTTTTTGTGTGTGTTTCGTCTCCATTCCTATTACCACCCTCTCCATGTATACCCCTTCCCCCACATCATATTACTATCCCCTCTCTATCTCACCCCTCCCCCAACACCCCCTTCCCCATCTCTCCACGCCTCCCTCCCCCATCACCACCTATTCTTTCCTCTCTCTCTCCCTCCCTCCCTCCCCCCCTCCATCCCTCCCCCCTCCCCCATCACCACCTATTCTTTCCTCTCTCTCTCCCTCCATCCCTCCCCCATCACCACCTATTTTTTCCCATTCCCCCCTCCATCCCCCCCCCCCCCTTCATCCCCTCCCCCCAGGTCCAAGGTAAGGACCCGTCAGTGGACATCACCCAGGAGCTGGTGGACGAGTCTGAGGAGGAGCGTTTCGATGACATGTCGTCCCCGGGGCTGGAGCTCCCGCCGTGCGAGCTGAGCCGTCTGGAGGACCTGGCCGAGATGGTGGCGTCCTCTCTGCCCTCGCCGCTACGCCGCGAGAAGCTGGCGCTGGCCGTGGAGAACGAAGGTTACATCCGCAAGCTGCTGGAGCTGTTCCACGTGTGTGAAGACCTGGAGAACAGGGAGGGGCTCCACCACCTGTACGAGATCATCAAGGGCATATTCCTCCTGAACCGCACCGCGCTCTTCGAGGTCATGTTCTCTGACGAGTGCATCATGGACGTCATCGGCTGTCTGGAGTTTGACCCGGCGTTGCCGCAGCCTCGACGCCACCGCGAGTTCCTCACCAAGACGGCCCGCTTCAAGGAGGTGATCCCCATCTCGGACCCGGAGCTGAGGCAGAAGATCCACCAGACGTACAGGGTGCAGTACATCCAGGACATGGTTCTACCAACACCCTCTGTGTTTGAGGAGAACATGTTGTCCACGCTACACTCCTTCATCTTCTTCAACAAGGTGGAGATCGTCAGCATGCTGCAGGTGAGTCCAGCACGTCACTCTCCATCTGTCCCTCAGTGAGGAGGTTTGCAACAGCAGCAGGGTACAGTGCAACACTCAAGAGTAACTATATACAATATAACAAGTACAAGATACAGGGACGCGTGTAAAAATAATACAGGATGTGAAAAAAATCATGTATCAAGTAAAGTAAGTGAGAATTAGTGTGATGACAGCAGCTGTGGATCAGTAATGAGTGTTATACCGTCAGATATTGCACATATTAAAAGATTTACAAGTAGTATTGCACTTAATTGCATAGATAATAATGAGTGGCCATGCTGTATGTGTGCGTGTTACTGTGTTCATGCAGTTTAGATGTGTGTGTGTGTGTGTGTGTGTGTGGCTTCCCCCTAAGCCTAATTTGGATGTGTTTGAATCTGGAACTCTAAATGTTGTAGTAGCCATGCTCTTTAGAACTATCATTAGCTCTGGACAGTGGGGAGTCTGTTGTGTTCTGACTAAAGTTGTGCCGGGAAGTACTGCTTGTGGTGAATGATTGGCTGGTTTTATCATCATGTGACCTTTTGTTTTTGCACTGTGTCAACTAGGCAGTGTTTGTGTACCCAGTCTCCGTGGAAACCACTGAGCAGTGTTGTGTAAATGAGCTGTGCGTGTGTGCGGCAAGGGGGGCTACAGGACTGTGTGTGTGTGTGGTAGGGGTACAGGACTGTGTGTTTAGTAGGGGTACAGGACTGTGTGTGTGTGTGTGTGGGGGGCGGGGGGGGTACAGGACTGCATTGTGAGGTAGCTTGTACAGAGTATAGAAAGCTGTGTTTATGATAGCTGGTAGGCAGTCGGTTCAATTATTGCAGTTAAATATAGTTATGAGCTGAAAGGCTTTTTGGAGAGAAATGACTAAATACTCAAATAGCACCATGACAGAGAAGCTCATCTGAAGACCACACTCACATCAGCTGACCAGGAAGGTCACAGCTGCTGGAGGTCAGAGGTCAGCCTGGTCCTTCAGTATCTGGGGGGGAGGGTCTCCTTCAGGTTTTAAGGGTCCCTTCTCCTCCTCTTCCTCAGGACGATGAGAAATTCCTCACAGACCTTTTTGCACAGCTCACAGACGAGGCCACAGACGACGACAAAAGACACGAACTGGTGACTTTTATTCTGAAATGCATTCACCTGCACCACAATTTTAGCGCTTTATTTTCTTCAACAACAGACTTTTAATCTGAAATACAATGTAACTCCTTGCCTAATCGGATCTCATTTTTTATCTTCCCGCAAAGGTAAACTTTCTAAAGGAATTCTGTGCGTTCTCCCAAACGTTACAACCTCAGAACAGAGACGCCTTCTTCAAGACGTTATCAAACATGGGCATCCTGCCTGCCCTGGAGGTCATCCTGGTGAGAGGCTGAGAGCACCACTAACATCTGGGAAAGACTCGGAAATGTGATTAGGAAAGTGCTTGGCTGTGTTCTGAACTGTGTGTGTGTGTGTGTGTCTCAGGGCATGGATGATGTGCAGGTACGCGGGGCAGCGACAGACATCTTCTCCTACCTGGTGGAGTATAATCCAGCCATGGTACGAGAGTTCGTCATGCAGGAATCACAGCAGAATGACGACGTGAGTGACCTTTGAACTGATGATGATGGCTGCTGGTACTGCTGCTGGTACTGCTTCTAGTACTGCTGCTGCTGGTACTGCTTCTGGTACTGCTTCTAGTACTGCTGCTCCTGGTACTGCTTCTGGTACTGCTTCTAGTACTGCTGCTGCTGGTACTGCTTCTGGTACTACTTCTGGTACTGCTGCTGGTACTGCTGCTGGTACTGCTGCTGGTACTGCTTCTGGTACTGCTGCTGGTACTGCTGCTGCTGATACTGCTTCTGGTACTGCTGCTGGTACTGCTGCTGCTGATACTGCTTCTGGTACTGCTGCTGGTACTGCTGCTTCTGGTACTGCTGCTGGTACTGCTTCTGGTACTGCTGCTGATACTGCTGCTGGTACTGCTGCTGGTACTGCTGCTGGTACTGCTGCTTCTGGTACTGCTGCTGGTACTGCTATTGATACTGCTTCTGGTACTGCTGCTGGTACTGCTGCTGGTACTGCTGCTGGTACTGCTGCTTCTGGTACTGCTGCTGGTACTGCTGCTTCTGGTACTGCTGCTGGTACTGCTTCTGATACTGCTGCTGGTACTGCTGCTGGTACTGCTTCTGGTACTGCTGGTACTGCTGCTTCTGGTACTGCTGCTGGTACTGCTGCTGATACTGCTGCTGGTACTGCTGCTGATACTGCAGTACCAGCTGCTGATACTGCTGCTGATACTGCTTCTGGTATTGCTGCTGGTACTGCTGCTGGTACTGCTGCTGGTACTGCTTCTGGTACTGCTGCTGATACTGCTGCTGGTACTGCTGCTGATACTGCTGCTGATACTGCTGCTGATACTGCTGCTGATACTGCTGCTGGTACTGCTGCTGATACTGCTGCTGGTACTGCTGCTGGTAGTGCTGCTGGTACTGCTTCTGGTACTGCTGTCTTCCAGCTGGTCTCACCTCCTCCTTCCTCTCCTCCTCCAGGACATCCTCCTCATCAACCTGATCATCGAGCACATGATCTGTGACACGGACCCTGAGCTGGGCGGAGCTGTGCAGCTGATGGGTCTGCTGAGGACCCTGGTGGACCCTGAGAACATGCTGGCCACTGCCAACGTCAGTGCCTTGACCTTTCACCTCTACCCTCTCTCTGGTCACATGTTGCTGACAGTCTGTTCCTATTGGATGGCAATCTAATGTTGACTGGGGATGTTGACTGTGTCTGCAGAAAACAGAGAAGACAGAGTTTCTCAGCTTCTTCTACAAGCACTGTATGCATGTCCTGTCTGCACCCCTGCTGGCCAACACCACTGAGGACAAGCCCAGCAAAGGTGTGTGTGTGTGTCGCTCTGGATAAGAACGGCTGCTCAATGTAAATGTGTGTGAGAGGAAGAGAGAGAGAGTTTAACCATCCCACAGTGCAAACCAGCCCAGGATAGTGGGCCTTGTGTCTCCACAAAGTGACTCTCTGTGTCCTCCCTGTCCTCCCTCTTCCTGTCCTCCCTCTCCCTGTCCTTCCTCTCCCCCCTCTCCTTGTCCCCCCTGTTTTCCCTCTCTCCCTTCTCCCCCTCCCTGTCCTCCCTCTCCCTGTCCCCCCTCTCCTTGCCCCCCCTGTTCTCCCTCTCTCCCCCTCCCTGTCCCCCCTCTCCCTGTCCCCCCTCTCCTTGCCCCCCCTGTTCTCCCTCTCTCCCCCTCCCTTTCCCCCCTCCTCCTGTCCTCCAGATGATTTCCAGACGTCCCAGCTGCTGGCCTTGATCCTGGAGCTTCTCACCTTCTGTGTGGAGCATCACACCTACCACATCAAGAACTACATCATCAACAAGGACATCCTGAGGAGAGTCCTGGTGCTCACAGCATCCCAGCATGCCTTCCTGGCTCTCTGTGAGTCCATGTGTTCATTCATCAGACACTTTTATCCAAAGCTACTTCCAAGAGAGAAGCTTTACTAAAGAGCATCAGTCACTGATCATAACAATGTGACAGACCTCAAAACATAGCTTTTTGTCAAAAAATGAAGCATACTTTGTGGGAAACCACACAAGAGCATTCAGTTAAAGTTACCTTCCTCATCTCCGTCTCATCACCCTCCTCTCTCCCCCCTCCTCCCCCCTCCTCCCTCCCTCCCAGGTGCTTTGCGGTTCATGCGGAGGATCATCGGTCTGAAGGATGAGTTCTACAACCGCTACATCATGAGGAACTTCCTGTTTGAGCCCGTGGTCAAGGCCTTCCTCAACAACGGCTCTCGCTACAACCTCATGAACTCTGCCATCATTGAGATGTTTGAGTACGTCCGTGTGGTGAGTAGAAGCCTCCTCACATCCTCATGGAGCTCTGTGGAGCCTCTAGAACCAGACATGAGGTCCAGATGCAGGTCTGGTCCCTCTGTAGGCAGGAGGACATACTGAGGCTCTCCAGTCTGGGCTTTATACTGAACAAGACTGGTACTGTTGCCTCCCTCCCCCATCCTCTCTCTCCCCCTCTCCTCTATCCTCCCCCTCTCTGTCCTCCCCCTCTCCTCCATCCTCCCCCTCTCTGTCCTCCCCCTCTCCTCTATCCTCCCCCTCTCTGTCCTCCCCCTCTCCTCTATCCTCCCCCTCTCTGTCCTCCCCCTCTCCTCCATCCTCCCCCTCTCTGTCCTCCCCCTCTCCTCCATCCTCCCCCTCTCTGTCCTCCCCCTCTCCTCCATCCTCCCCTCTCTGTCCTCCCCCTCTCCTCTATCCTCCCCCTCTCTATCCTCCCCCTCTCTGTCCTCCCCTTCTCCTCTATCCTCCCCCTCTCTATCCTCCCCCTCTCCTTCATCCTCCCCCTCTCCTCCCCCTCTCTCCCCCTCTCCTCTCTTCTCTCCATCCCTCTCTGTCTCCCGTTTCTCCCAGGAGGATGTGAAGTCTTTAACAGCTCATATAGTGGAGCACTACTGGAAGCTGCTGGAGGATGTGAACTACGTCCAGACCTTCAAGGGGCTGAAGCTTCGCTACGAGCAGCAGAGAGAGAGGCAGGACAACCCCAAACTGGACAGGTGAGCTGGAGGGGGGCGGGACACAGAGGGACAGGTGAGCTGGAGGGGGCGGGACACATGGGAATAGAGGGACATGGGTTGAGTTAGAGGAAAGATCATCATTGGCTAACATTTTCCTGTGTGTAGTCTTTCTTGAATCCCTATTGGCTAACATCCCCTGTGTGTCTCCCCGTGGCCCCGCCCCCAGCATGCGCTCCATATTGAGGAACCATCGGTTCCGGCGTGACGCTCGCACCCTGGAGGACGAGGAGGAGATGTGGTTCAACACTGACGAAGAGGACCTGGAGGATGGAGAGGCTGTGGTGCCGCCCTCAGACAAGATGAAGAGCGAGGAAGACCTCATGGACCCCATCAGCAAGTTCATGGAGAGAAAGAAACGTATGTTGTGTCCAGGAAGGGAGGCTGCAGAGCAGACAGCACACAGCACAGCACACAACACACAGCACACAGCACACAGCACAGCACACAGTACAGCACACAACACACAGCACACAGCACACAGCACAGCACACAGCACACAGCACAGCACAGCACACAGCACAGAGCACAGCACACAGCACAGAGCACAGCACACAGCACAGCACACAGCACAGCACACAGCACAGAGCACAGCACACAGCACAGCACACAGCACAGCACACAGCACAGCACACAGCACAGCACACAGCACAGCACACAACACACAGCACAGCACACAGCACAGCACACAGCACACAGCACAGCACACAGCACAGCACACAGCACAGCACACAGCACAGCACACAGCACAGCACACAGCACAGCACACAGCACAGCACACAGCACAGCACACAGTACAGCACACAGCACAGTACACAGCACAGCACACAGTACAGCACACAGTACACAGCGCACAGCACACAGCACAGCACACAGCACAGAGCACAGCACACAGCACAGCACACAGCACAGCACACAGCACAGAGCACAGCACACAGCACAGCACACAGCACAGCACACAGCACACAGCACAGCACACAGCACAGCACACAGCACAGCACACAGCACAGCACACAACACACAGCACACAGCACAGAGCACAGCACACAGCACACAGCACAGCACACAGCACAGCACACAGCACAGCACACAGCACACAGCACAGCACACAGCACAGCACACAGTACAGCACACAGCACAGTACACAGCACAGCACACAGCACACAGTACAGCACACAGTACAGCGCACAGCACACAGCGCACAGCACACAGCACAGCACACAGTTCTCACACAGCACAGCACACAGTTCTCACACAGCACACAGTACACAGCACAGCACACAGCACAGCACACAGCACAGCACACAGTACAGCACACAGCACAGCACACAGCACAGCACACAGTACAGCACACAGTACACAGCACAGCACAGCACACAGTACACAGCACAGTACACAGCACACAGTACAGCACACAGCACACAGTACACAGCACAGCACACAGCACAGCACACAGCACAGTACACAGTACACAGCACACAGCACAGCACACAGTACACAGCAAACAGCACAGTACACAGCACACAGCACACAGCACACAGCACAGCACACAGCACACAGCACACAGCACACAGCACAGCACACAGCACACAGCACACAGTACACAGCACAGCGCACAGCACAGCACACAGCACACAGTACACAGCACAGTACACAGCACAGCACACAGAACACAGCACACAGCACAGCACACAGCACACAACACAGCACACAGCACAGCACACAGCACACAGCACAGCACACAGCACAGCACACAGCACAGTACACAGCACACAGCACAGTCACAGAACACTCATATATTAATATTAAACCCAAAATATTCCCACAAGAACTGTCTTCTAACCAGCTGCTGTTCTGGTCCAGTTCTAGTGTAGTGCCACTCTAACCCCCCCCCCCCCCCCCTCTCTCTCTCTCTCTCTCTCTCTCTCTCTCTGTCTCTCTGTCTCTCTCTCCCTCTCCCCCCTCTCTCTCTCTCTTCCCCCTTTCTCTCTCTCTGTCTCTCTCTCAGTGAAAGAATCTGATGAGAAGGACCTTGTGGGGAAGTCGTCCCTCTCGGCTCGTCAGAGCCCCAGCTTGAAGCTCTCCTTCACTGGATCCACCAAGACCAGCCTCTCCAGCCCCCCCTCCTCTGCTGCACTGCATCCTGGGTCACCAGGGTCACCAGGGTCACCAGGGTCACCAGGCTCCGGAGCCAGGAACTCCCCGCCCAGCCCACCAGTCACCATGAAGGTGGGTGTTACTATGGAAACGCCATAGTGTTGTACATGTGGCATCATCATATGACCCATGACCTTGTTTGACTGATATCAGACTAACATCCTTGAGAAGAAGAAGGAAGAAAACACATTAGGAGTGTGTGTGTCTAAAATAAGCAGGTATTGATTGATTGATCTCCTGTGTGTGTGTGTGTGTGTGTGTACGTCAGGTGGGGTTGGTGGACTATCCTGACGATGACGAGGAGGATGAAGAGGACGAGGACAGTAAAGGAGAGACTCCGCCCTTCTCTAAGAAGTCTAGGCTGAGCTCTTAGAGAGAATAGTAGTGTTCTCCCTCCCCCCCTCCCTCCCTCCCCCCCCCCCTCCCCCCCTCTCTCTCAGATGCTCCTCGGGCACCAGGCTAGTTCACCTGCTCACAGACTCAACACAGAGTTGAACTAACTTGTAAACTAATGAATGATTCCCCCCAAGGGGATCCAATGAGGAGAAGACTGTTGCTTAGAAACAAGCCTCCTTGGACTATCCCATAATGCAAGTGCCAATCGGGAGGCGGAGCCGTGATCTATCCAATGAATGAAGGGAAGAGAGAGACAGGAAGTAGAGAAGAAGAGGAGCATCACCGTCAGAGTATAACAGGACTTGATCTGGAGACTTAGAGTTCAACAAAGCTAAGAACTGGGTAACAGACCACACACACACACTCACACACACACACTCACACTCACACACACGCACACACACACACACACACACACAGACTGAAGCCCCAAAGAGCTTGCGAGCTCGTACCATGACCCACTGCCCCACCCCCTACTCAGGGAAGGTCATTGCAGCGACCCAAAACAGGGCCGGCCAATCCAGACCCAGAACCACCACTCACATCCCCACCCTCTTTACTGGCCCCGCCCACTTTCCTAGCAGCTCTGTTCTGTTTCGTTTTCTCTCTCTCTCTCCCCCTCTCTCTCTCTCTCTCTCTCCCCCTCTCTCTGTCTCTCTCTCTCCCCCTCCCTCTCTCTCTCTCCCCCTCTCTCTCTCTCTCTCTCTCTCTCTCCCCCTCTCTCTGTCTCTCTCTCTCCCCCTCTCTCTCTCTCTCCCTCTCTCTCTTCCTCCCCCTCTCTCCCCCTCTCTCCTCCTCTCTCCCCCTCTCTCTCCCCTCCTTGTTTTTATGTTGTTTTTTAGTGTTAGTTTCCAGGACCAGGCAGAGAACAGCTTGTTACCGATCTGCCGTCGTTGTCGTTTGATGATGTCATCGGTGTCGTCGTTGTCGCTCAGTGGACTTTCTTCCTCTTGAGAGATGAGAGAGAAAAAACACAGAAAATAAGCCAGCAGTTCTTTCTCTTTCTCTTTTTGATTCTCTCTTTTTTTCCTCACTCACTGTTTTTTGTAAACGACAACAAAAGAGAGAGCTGCCTTTAAATGTTCAGGACGTTTTCAGTCGCACTTGAACAGGTTTTTAAAGACCTCAGTAGCCGATCTAGTTTCAGCCCCTTTTTGCCCTTTGAAACTGCAGATTTTTGGGAAAAGAATTTGTTATCCTGTCTTGATTAAAGATTGAGTGGAATTCTAGATGTGATGGATTTTTTGTCATATCTTGTTTTTTTTTTTCTTCTTTTACATGAGTGTACACATAGTTGTTCAGAATACCTGGGACCATTAAAATGATATTTGCTGTAAGAAGTTTACCAACTGTCTGCTGCTTATCTGCAGTGATGCTGTTGCTGTGTTGGGTTCTTCTTGTTTCCATGGTGATGTTACACACCTCAGTTTCATGGTGTTAGGGTCATTCTAACATGACCTGCAGCAGTCTGTTTGTGAATGGGAGTGTTTATACTTCATAAACCAATTTCTCTACAAATTGTGTTCTGAATGAATGTGTGTGTGAGGATGCTGTGTCCAGCGATGCTGCAGGTCAGCTGTGTGTCCAGCAGGTGGCGCACCTCCATCAGAAATCAGAGCTCATAGTCTTCATCCGATCCAATAAAAAGATGGATATTTCATTAATTTACTTACAATAGCTTCATATTAAGCATGAACATGATTTCACCCATGTGTCTCAGTTAGGCCGCTGCTTAAAGAATCACCACCCAGATTGGATGAGTCTTAGAAGCCAGTCTGATAGTGTGACGTACAGGAAACACTCCAAATAGCTCCAGTTCATCACCACAGCCTCAACACTTCCAGCACACAGCAGCAGGCTGCCTACCTGCTATGACATGTTAGAGGAAATTTATAGGTCATGTCTGGTTGTTAAGATACTTAAAGAATGGCCATTGTGTTACATAGCCTAGTTCCTGAAGAACCGCATCGATTTATGTCACATCTAGACTCACTGTACTATATTTGTTGTCTGCTACAACAAACTTCAGAAAAGGCTAAAACATGTGTTGGAACCGGTGACTTTACAAGAAACTTTTCATTCTTTAAATCTTCTGTCAGTATTTTAGCTCCTTGTGAAGGAGAGCAGTGGGCCTGGAGTCTGATGATGCTGAAGTGTTCCATCTTTGGACCAGCAGGATTGAACTTCATGACCTGGTCTGTTTCAGACTCACGACTCTCAGATCTTGTCAGCCGTCATGTGATCCTGTCTCTCGCTCTCAGTGGGTTCTGGAGTCAAGCTCAGAGTTCTGGATCATCAGAACCCCAGCCCAACCCCCCCACCCCCCCCCCGCCCCCTCGACAGCGATGTGGGCATCAAACGTTTGTTCTTAATTCAAACCAACAGCATGTCCATATCCCAGCATGCCGCCCCCACTGTCACTGTCCTGCTTATTAACCCCCCCACCCCTGGATTCACATGAAAGCCTCTGTAGACAACTGACCATCATCCCCCCCCCCCCCCCGCTCTCTGCCCAGCAGGGGGGGGGGAGGGGAGGAGGGAGGTGTCTGCGTGTGTGATCTTCCCTTTTCCCGCCCCCCTCTCCTCTCCCCCTCTCCCCCCCCCCCCCCCCCCCCCCCCCCCTCATCCCAGAAAGAGGCAGACAGTTTCAGATGCCAGCCGTCTTGTCCTTGATCCTGCCAGCTGCTGCTTGCCAACACTCTGCCCGCCCTGGTGATGCCCGCCTGCCCTGGTGATGCCCGCTGTCTGTCTGCCAGCCTGGAGGGAATCCCCACCAGGAGCTCTGTTGCCCTGGCAACCCGTTGAGCTGCTCTGTAAGCTGTTTGACAGCTCTGTTGACGAGCTGCGATCCTCTCCAGGATCAGGAAAGCTGCACCAGTCACATTACTGTACTTCAGACCAGGGTTAGAGCACCTAACTACAGAGATCTTAGTGTTTTGACCATCGTGCTCTGTCAGATCTAGACCAGCTTTATGTTAGTCAGTAGATCTACAAAACATTCGTGTTTTTTATCAGGATTAAACTCAGTGTAGAAAAACGATGGCTTCTTCAGTTGTTGGTGGATCGTTATTTTAATGATGAACCTGTCTTGTGTGAGTAGTGGTTTGTGTCAGGTGATCTTAAAGCAGATCTGTTCCTCTTCCTGTTGACCAGGTTTGCGGTTTCAAACAAATATTCCATCAAACCCAAACACAGCTTTAAGATTATCCTTCACTTCAGATCGTTATCTTAACAATTTGATTAAGGATTTAGATACTCAAGTACTGTGAGTATTCACATTTTGGTTCAATACATGAACTAACTAGAGTCGCTCTAGGACAGTGGTTCTCAATCCTGGTCCTCAGGGCTCCACTGTCCTGCATGTTTTAGATGTTCCCCCCCTTCCAACACACCTGATTCAAATAAAGGGTCATTATCAGACTTCTGCTGAGCTTTATAAGGGACCTAATCATTCTAATCTGGTGTGTTGGAGCAGGGAAACATCTTAAACATGCAGGACAGTGGAGCCCTGGAGGACCAGGGTTGAGGAAGCACTTTTCTAGGAACTTTCTTAGATCATCTCACCCAGTCACACAGAGACCAGTAGGGGGCGCTGACACACCACTCAGTCTGCTGGAAGCAGCTGTTTCCCAGAGACACAGATCCTGGCTCAGGAGGAAAAGGAAAAAAAGAAAGAAATAGAAATTGGGGGAACTTTTCTCCTGTAGAGGAAATTCATAGCTTTGCATGACGGGGTTATCTAAACAAGAGCACAATGTTCACTTTCATGTCTGCAAGCATTTCGCAGGCGTCACGCTGGACA